>RJWH01002001.1:58925-280735 GCA_004363575.1 Solenodon paradoxus | reverse complement strand
GGAAGGTGGTCACGTGGGAATCTTCTATTTCTTGTGACCACGGACATCTCACAGCTCTGCTTCCTCGCCCTTCAGAGGCTTTGTTTTGGCTTCAGCTTTGGGAGGGGCACGGGCCTCCTTCACTTTCGACGCCGTCTTCATGGAAAAAGATCCATAATTTTAAAAATATTTTAAGAAAATGATATAATTCAAAATATAACCTTAATTGAAAAGTAGAGAATTACTGGCGCCACAGCGCCCTGGTAGGTTCGACATGTGTCTTTTCTTGATAGGAATAAAGGTGAGCAGAGAAAGGCAGGCAGAGAGAGAAGACGTAGAAGCATTTATTTTATTTAGTTTCACATCTTGCTGGTTCCCTCTTAGCCCCAGGCTGTGAACCCATGTCCGTGGGTCATATGTGGACTGTACTTGGCAGGAGACAGAGGACCTAACCTGGACCTAACTCTCCCTAGTTGCACCCTAGCATGTGTCTTAAAGAATCTTCAGAAATTCTCAGCATCATGGAGGTTGATAAACCCTGACCTGAGCATTTTTTCAGACTCAATTGACTTTTAAAAATCCATGATCTAGCTGGTTTTCTTTACATCTTAATTTATGTTTTTTAAATCTAAAATACATTGCATTGGGGATCTGACATTTGCCTTGTGATCATTTATTTTAAAATTGGCATTTTCTTCTAAGTAATCGGCAAACCATTACAAGTCTTAAGGATACTTTTATTTATAGCTGGTAAAAGTTTTACAACTTCCCAAAGTTTTCTCTGGAGGTTTGGTCATTGAATAACTGCTACTTAGTTAAATCTCTCTGTCCTGTTACCTTTTGACTGTAGAAGAAAAAGACCCTGGGTCAGAGACTCTGTATTTCATAGAGAAGTCCCACACTTAAAATTCTCTGGTTATCAGCAGACCAAGGCCGGGCGGGGAGTATAATAATAATAACTGGTTCATAATAGCTAGCAACTTTGCATTTTGTGGGTGCAAGGCCCTGTGTTAAGTCTGTTACGTGTATTTTCTCATTTGATGAGACCGCTAACGCAGACTCCTCCATGTAACTAACATGTCCACTTCATAAATGGGAAACAGATTAGTAAACTGTGCAGCTGAAATTGGAGAGTGTGGTAACTTGAGACCCTCCTAAGCGATGCCCTGGGCTCACTCCCCCCAAGACAGACGTTGGGCATACAGGGAGAAGCTGAGGGAGCACAACGGGGGGCCCCTTACGGGAACCCTCAGTTCTAGGTTTAGGGTTGCAAGTCTTCACTGCCAAAGGTGGTGATTACATTTTCCACCTGATGCTATCAATAATTCCTGCATCTCCCTCCTCTGCTTGTCACCCTCGAAGTAATCATCTAATTTCCCGCCTCCTTCTGGGTGTGTCTGTTTTCCTGGATTGCTGCTTGTCTCCCTAGAAGTGTGGCTGACACTGCTCCTGTTTTCTGGTTTGTCTCTCCAGAGAATGTTCTTGAGGAGTGGATCTCTCACCTCCTCTGAGGGACCCAGCAGAGTCAGCCAATTGGAGGAAGAGGAGGAGGAGGAGGGAGAAGGAGGAAGAGGAGGAAGAGGAAGAGGAGGAAGAAGACTCCATTTAGGTGTTCTGTCCACAGCCTGTCCCAAGGTTGAACCACTTCTGCACGGATGAAATGGAGCAGGATTCCCAGGGTACAATGGGACAGAGGAATTATGGGAAATTTATAAACTAGAGCTCAATTTGCACATCATTTTGTCATCATTTCCTGGACCTTTTGCTCCCTCTTAAACATTCCCGTGGTGATTAAGACCCGGGATATTTTATAGCTCTTCCCAACTTACCCCTCCACCATAGCTTAAGGAAATGTCCCCCAGACTTTCCAAATAAGACTGTGAGCCTTGAACTCATGGAGAGGACAAGTGGGCAGTCCTATGATCTTTTCTTGCCCCTTACACAATGACAAACTGCTAGACGAGAAGAAATTAAAGTCAAAAGTAAAACAGCAGAGCCGTGAAAAGAGAAAAAGATATAGGAGAAAGGTTGTCTAAATCCCATGACTTAATAATGAAATGGAAAGATGCAGGTGTGAAGAAGGATGACAGAGCCATTAGGAGGTGGGTCAAGTGAGTGACCATTAAGCCACTGGTCCCCGATGAGGAGAGGCCACCCCTGACCAGAAACCAGAAAACGGAGACTGAAACGCAGCAGTTGCCTGTAATGCAGGCCACCCAAGCATGTGATTTAATTTCGTCCCGAACCACCCCCAATCCTCTCTCGAATATTAGTTTCCATGGAATGGCGTTGTTTGAGGAATTCTTGTCTTCCTGAATGAAAAAGGAACAAAATTACAAAGGCCAAAAGTAATTAGATTTTAAATAGATTTAATCCACCAATTCTTAAATGGGTCTCCTTAATTTCAGTGCACAATGTTGTCGATCCTTAACTATTTCTCCTCCTGAATGCTCTTTATTTTAGCCAGTAAGGATGATTTTCATGTTTACTGATCAGATGTATGATTTAAAACATCTAAAACCCAGCCTTGTCCTAAATCAAACAAAAATGCATGTGAAACATCTTAGAAAAATAGTGCTCCTGACCACCCAGAGTCCCTGGTCCAAGGCTGACCTTGTCTTGACTGGGAGGGAAAGGGGAAAGATGGAAGGAGCAAATTCAGAGCTAAGACAGATGTCCTTCAGGTAGTGTCCCCTGGTCAAACCGCCCCGCCTCCCCGAGAGAACAGAACGCCTCCTTTTGCCAGAAGCACAAGACCTGATTTTCAGCCTTCCCAGCTCGGAGACTGACTGTCCCCTTTTGGATACATGAACAAAAAGTGACAAGAGCCAGCAAAAAAACAGGAAGCCTTCTTTGCTGTCGTCTCATGAAGTACGGTCCCAATGAGAAGATGATGCCCCTGGAAAAAGTCACCCGAGGCCCCACCGAAGAGTAAATTATTGCCTTAGTCTTTTACATTGTTCTCTAGAGGCCTCAAGGAATTGCGGAAAACTGCCTGATTTGCTTTTACCAAGTGATTTACACACTGGGGTGTAATCTGTCTCCATAAATCTGAAGCCTTTAGAAAACAAGCCACTCCTAAGGCAAAACCAAGCAAGGCCGTTTCAATTACCCAGTGATTTACCATCACCCTGCAGCTTCCCTCAGAGCCAGCGCCAAGGATCAGCGCTGGCCTCTTGAATTCACTCTGCTCTGGGAAGACCACGTCATCCGAGAAAACAGGAGGAAACGCAGTAAGAGCCCAGCTCTCCTCTTCCCGCCTCTCCCTCACAGCCCTGAGACGCTCTGAGGCTGGCTTGTTCTCAGGGGGATTTACAAAGGACTCCAAATACTTGCACCCAGACATGACAGACCAAGCATGTTTCTGTTAACACAGCTGCTCATCCTTCCACATTCCCTGGCCTGTCCTTGGGTTCAGCAATCTGATTGAAAGGCGAATCTCAAGTTCCATTAGCAGGACAGTCCATTACCCTGAGGACAGATTTTAAGTAACATCTGTCTTCTGTGACTTCGTGTGGTGAATCCCCGTTCACAAAACTCTTATCCATTTTAATACCTAGGGAGGGTGTTTCCCCAAAGAGCATTTGCTAAAGTTACCTCTGCCTGCAGCTGAAAACACAGTCCATTTAAAAGCAGTTTTACTTCTGCAGCTTCAGCACATTCATTCTCTCACTGATCGCGTGTGCGGCCCATGTTCTTCTCGCCGGGGGGCTCCCTGCAATGAGAAGTGCTGATAAGAAGCTGTGTGGACTGAACAGTTCCTGGAGGGTGACAGAACGAGGCTGGCATGTAGGACGACACTGAAGTCCCACGGTGTCACCCTGACCCACACGTGTCCTCCAGAGAGTCGATCGCATCAAGTGCTGATTGAATTCAAAATCCGAAGACACGCTTCTCAGTCGTGTTTGGACAAATGACTTCTCGTCTTGAAAGCCTTTCTGTAAGTCTGAAACATCAGGCTTATGGGGAGGGGTCTCCTTATATCTGAGAACATAAATCCTCCCTTCCCTGCCCCACCCTCCAGCTCTTCCGAACACAAAGGTGAGAGCCCACAAGACTGAGAGCAGGAGCACCCAGATTCGCCCGGGAATGTCCGGCAAAGACCAGCAGTCAGGTCGACAGCCCTCCAGAGCCCGCTCTGGACCCCACTGGACACATTCAGCAACACGGTGGAACAACACCCGAGCTGAAGAACACAGGCGAGGAAGGATCCACTTGGGTTTCACGTCTCTCAGAGGAGAGCGCTGAGACAGGAGCAAGAAGAAAGCAGACAGCACCGGTGCAGCACCGCAGAGGGGCGACCCCACTCTCAGGGACTGGAGGACGCCACCAGCCCCCCACCAGGGACCCTCTGCGGTTTCACCAGCTTTTGCTCCCTGTGGGCCCTGGGGTTATCAGGTGCCTCGCACACAGTAGGCGCTTCGTAAGTGGGTATTTAACACGGGCAGTATCAACCTGCCCAGGGACTTGGCTCTCATGGCCACAGCTAGACCCAGTGGCGCCACCCAGAAGGGCCCCCAGCATGGAATTTACCAGATGGATGTCCCCGGTGCTTCCATCCGACTTCTCCCGCAGCAGGGATGTCACCAGGCCCTCCAACAGGGTGACGCACCAAATCGGGCGTTTCTGCAGCTCCAGCAGATGGGAAAGATCTGGGGGACACAGAAGAGCCATTCCAGGCACCTGGGGTCGTTGGCATGACGGAGGACTCCCAACAAAGCTGTCTCAAGCCCGGTGACTTGCCAGGGCCTGCGCTGCAGGAGAATGACCTCCTTGCCAGCGCACTGCCGGCTTCGGGTGGGAGTCTGTCTGGATGCGCTGGCAGGACCGATGGCCGCTCAGCCTGGGGTCTCTGCGACGGCATGATGGACAGGGTCACAGGACTCCCTCCAGGGAGCTGGGCACGCCAGGCAAGGGGACCCGTGCCAGTCCTCCGGCCAGGACAGAGGTCACACAGCAACCCCTCTGCGTCCCACCCGCAGAGTCTGTCTCTAGAATTGGGCTTGAGCACGCACAGCTGGGAAAGGGCTGCTTTTCTGTTTGTTGGCTGGCATCTTACTTGGTGTCAGCCTAGGGAGGAGAAATTCCAGATTCTCTGCAAGACAACCTTAGTTATCTTAGTTAGTCGCAGCCTTTTAGACCATCCACCCCTCACTGCAGTAATGGAGGAGGCGTGCTGTTTCTGTGGACACGCGCAGACTCCTGTGGGAGACACGGTCTTTCTCCACTCACAGAGGCAACTGGAAGAGGGGTTTGTCGGTGTGTGCTTTGTTAACTGTGTTTTTTAATTTATCTTTTTATCGTCGAAATTATTCTACACATTAGAATTATGTTCTCTGTATAGGTTCCCCACTTCTTAGATATATGTCAACGTACCCTGCCCTCCACCACATCACCCAGTGTCCCTCCCCACTGACCAGTGGGCTCCGCCACCATGTGCCCCCGCCCACCCCATTCCCTTCGGTCACCTCAGTTCTGTTGCAAATGTTTCAGGGTTGGTTATGTTTCATCTGTTCCTTTGGTCTATTCACATTCCACCTATGAGTGATGTCATCTGGTTTCTCTCTTTCTCCTTATGACTTGTTTCACTGAGAACCATCCCCTCTAGTTCCATCCATGCTGATTCAATGACAGGGTTCATGTCTTCTAAGGGCTGTGCAGTGAGTGTCCATTGTATGTATGGACCACATCTTCTTTAACCATCATCTGAGATTGGGCACTTAGGTAATTTCCAGTTCTTAGCTATTGTGAACAGGGCTGCAATAAACATGGGGGTGCGTGCATCTGAGCGGATGGGTGCTTTTGTGTTTTTAGATGCTCAGAAGTGGAATGATGGGATCCTATGGGATTTCCAGCTTCAGTTTTTTGAGGAATCTCCAAACTGTTTTCCACAGGGGCTGTACCAATTTGCAGTCCCACCAACAGTGCAACTCCACATCCTCACCAGCATTCGTTGTTAATTGTATTTATTTTTAAGTAAGTTGGCTACAGAGTGATCACCGGAACGGGGACCCTGATACACCCTGAGGAGCGTCTTAACCTGCATGTAATCGCCGGGCACCATCAGACACATCTAGGATATGGGAGCGTCTACAAGACAACTGGGATGAATTTTTAACAAATCCAAGCAATGTAAAACAGAAACACGACTGAGACTAAAAGAGGCATGAGAATCAAAGGCCTCCACGTGCGATGGAGATGTTTCTAAAGTCATACAAGACATTTTGGGGATTCTTGTGTCATCTGAATCATGGATTGTCATTAGATATTACTAAGCTCATGTCCATTTTCTGCAGAACCATGATGGTTTTGTGGTTGGGTTGGGGGTGTCCTTTGTCGTCGATGCTTGGTCAAGCATTTAGGGGTGTCAGGACGTCTGAACCTTACTTTCAAAAAGTTCCGCCAAGGCATAGGGAGAGGGTCAGCAGGCTGCAGTTTCCTTACAGGAGACGAGGCTGGATTCTCACCTGCGCTCCTCGCAGTCCAATAAGGAATGCCTGATGGCTTAATGTCTGATGGTTGTGCACAGCTGGCAATGAATTTAATGCTGTCGCTCCGAAGAGCCACGTACGGAACTTTAGGTGCCTTCAGTGCGCTGCTCGCCTAGGAAATGATAATTCACATGGTAGCTTTAGGGCCAAATAGACTGAGCATTTTGTTTTTATTTCTCAGTCTGAACTTTCAGAAGACAGGTTAAGTGGGGGGCAGGGGTGTTCAAAGTCAACAGCAACCTCAGCTACCCGGTGACCATTTCCATTTGAAAAGCACGAGGTGTCCTCTTACTATTTAGAGGCTGGGTTTCCAGCCGAGGAAACTTTACTTTCAGAATGCCTCTCCATTTCTCTTAGGGACCAGGCAAATCTTGCCTGCTGGAGCCCAGATGACACTTTCCCTGCAGGGCACTGTGGGACTCACTGAGGTTCACATGGAGGAGAAAGGCCTGAACTCACTCCCTTGGGGCCGGGATTGAGACCCCCTTGTCAGATGTGGAGAGTGAGGGCGAAGTGACAGACTTCTCCCGGCCACATCTGGGCCTCCACCAGGCTTGAGATTAGCAAAAGCAGTGGGTTGGAAAAAGCCGTCTTGCCCACCGTAAAGGGAGGAGAGAAGGCCAGCAGAGGCAGGTGGACAGAGAGGAGGAAAAAACATTTTATTTATTTGACTTAGTTGTTCATTTCAGCTTTTCCCACCGGTCCCAGGACACGAACCCAGGACCTTGGGCTGTACATGGACCGCGCCCCGCTTGACCCCAGCTGGGCGCGCACAAGCCTTTCGTCTTGTACCACTGGACGCCCGCCAACTCCCTTCGGCATTGGCCCAGAAGGAGACAGGCCTGTTGTTTTGTTGAAAACAACTTAAGTCAATAACTTCTAAGAAGAAGAAGAATTTGACTGAAAATGAATAACACCACTAATCACTGTTGGTTGTTTTCTTTCTTTTTGGCAAATATTGGCAATTTTTGTGCACCGGGGGCACTTCTTCAAACCCTTTATTTCGGGAAGCACTCGTGCCTATTTGCCCAGTTATTTTCCTTCTTTCCCTCCCTTGCTGTTATTTGTAAGTCATTTTCATCCAGTTATTCTGGCTGTGTGCTGGCTTGTGAGCGCTGAGTTGGAAGCCACCACCACGTCCAATCATGGGAGTTTAGTGGGAAGCAGCTCAAAGGGCTAACAATAGTGGATTGTTGAAATCAATTGCGAAAGAGGGTTTCTATCACGCACCAAACATTTTAATGTGAGCAGGTCACGTGGAATGTGTGACTTGGCCCAGTTCCAAACAGCCACGAACACATTGGCCAATGAGCAAAGTAGGCTAACAAATTAGAAAACAAAATTAGTCCTAAAATATTCCAGGTAACACCTTCTACTTTATCACCTGGGATTTAAGATTACTTTGTTTTAATAAAATCAGCTGATGTCTTCATTAGAGGAGGGACAGTCAAGGCAAAAAGAAGACAGCGGTATTTCTAGCCATCCCGCAGCCACCACTATTATCTTAGGACTTTTCCAACTAGGTGATTTTCTCTGCTGACTCGGCTTTCCCCTCCAGCACTAACATGATGGCTTATTTCCAGGTCGACATTGACTCTCAAATGGCTAAATTCTCAGTCCTCACTCCGCTTATGTACATCAGATGTGGACAACCTTGAAAATTATTCTCTGCCTGGTTTTCGGATTAGTACTCTCTCTGGGGGCTCTGTCCCCAGGCTGACCCTTCTCATTCTCCTTCTGGGGTCCAGCCTCTTCTCTCTTTCTTCTCTTACTTCTTAAGTTGGGAGCCCTCCAGAGTTCAGTCCCAGAGTTCTGAGTCTTGATACCCTCATGCTGTATTTTGTCTTAAAATACCATTTTCCTTTTGAGTTATGCCTTTATAGATCCAGCGCTTATTGATTGGGTGTCTATTTAGTACCAGGCACTGTTCTAGTCACTGTTATTTAAAAATTAGAGAAATACCCAGTCTTCAATGAGCTAGTACCTCTGTGCATGGGGAGGAGGGCTGAGAAAATAATCAAGATACATTCAAAATATTGTCTGCTAAAGGGTGATGTAGTGGGTTGGAATGTCTACCTTCCCCAAATTCATACCTGCCTGGAATCTCCAAATGTGAGCTTACAAGGAAGTAGAATCCCAGCGGAGGCGGCTAATTAAATTAAGGTGAGGTCATACTGGATTAGGATGTAAACTCAGTGACTATTATCCCTATAAGAAGGCCACGTGACAAGAGACACAGAGGCAAGAAGGGTGTGTGAAGGAGGCAGAGATTGGGAAGATATGGCTACAAGTTGCGGACCACCAAGGACTATCAGCAACTAGAAGCTGGGAGAGAGGCCTGGGGTGGGCGCTCCCTCAGAGCCTCCAGAGGGGATCAACCACGGCGGCCTCTTGATTGCGGACTTTTGCGCCCCAGCCCTCTCAGGGAGTAAATTGTTGTTCTAAGCCACCCACCTGGTGGTGGCTCGTTCCAGCAGTCCTGGGACGTGGGCACAGAGAACGTGCTGTGGAGACAGCGGGGTGGAGGGTAGGTGTCTCCAGGGCAGGTTTGAGATCATGTGTGGGGAGACCTCACTGCAAAGGTCCATTTGAATCAACCTGAGAGAAGTGAGAGGAGGAGTCGCAGGTCCGTGAAGAGCATTCTGGGGGAAGGGCGTTCAAGCAGAAGGACAGCAGGGGCAAAGGCCACACCACAGCCGTTGAAGGCAGTGCTTCTCAGAGACTGGTCCTCGGGCCACAGCGGCACCTAGGAATTTCCTAGACAAGTATGTTCTTGGCCCCACCCCAGACCTGTCCTGGAGGTCAGACCTCGGATTCTGTTTTTTTGTGTTTGCTTTGTTTTATTTTTACTCGGGGACGTGGGTCTCGAACCTGAGTCCCTGGGCTTTATTTACATGGTCTGCGCTTCAGCAGCTTCTGCTGCCTGAGCCACAGAGGTGTGCCCCGTATTCTGCATTAATTTTTTTTTTAATTTTAATTTTTTTTTATTTTAAGGAAAGGTACAGGAAGGAATAAAGGCCAGCAAGCAGGCAGGAAGGCAGGAAGAGAGAGGAGGAAGACGCACTTTATTTGTTTTATTTAGTTGTTCATTAGTTGTTCGCCTCAGACCCAGGTCTTGAACCCAGGACCTTGGAATACGTGGACTGAGCTGAACCTCTGCTCCACCAGGGCGCACCTGGTGTTGTTTTAACACTCTCTCCAGGGGATTCTAGTACAGCTCCAAGCTTGAGACCCACCACCCTACATAACCCAGGCCCCAGAGCATCTGTCCCCACCGCCATCATCCTGCCCGTCCCTGTGCTCCAGCACCTTTGGGTGCTGCTCTCCCATCAGGGCCTGTCCTGGCCACTCCCTTACCCTGAACTCTTCCCTCACGTGCCTGCACACCTTGCCTGCTTATCCCCATTTCTTGTACCCAAGCATCACACCCTCGCTGAGGCTCCTCCCTGACCGTCCTCACTAAAACCATCACATGACACCCCCTTTTCCTGATTTTGTTGTCTCGGTGGCGTCTGGCATGGTCCGACACATCTAACTTTTCTTTACTCCTCTTGCCTAGTGTCTAAGAGGATGGAACTTGCAGGAGGGCAGACGTTTCTGCTGTCTGATTCCTGCTCCACCCCAGACCTCCGCAGAGCACCTGGCAGGCATTTATGGGTGGTCTGTTGAAAATGCGCTGCCAAAGATAGCCACACCCTCAGCCTTGGACCCGTAACTGCTGCCTTATGTACAAACAGGTCTTTGCAGATGTAACGAAGGATCACGGGATGAGGGGATCCCTCTGGGCTCCTCAGTGGACCCCAAATACCGTCACATGAACCCTTCTGGGACAGATTTCATATAGATGCACGGAGGGGAGAAAGGTTGGAAAATACTGGCCTTCAGGGTGAACTCATGAAGCCACAAGCCCAGGCAAGCCGGTGTCCTCAGAAGAGACCAGAAATGGGGTCTCTCTGCGTTTTGAAGGGAGCACAGCCCTCCCGAGACCTTTCAGAGTCCTTCCCCGCGAGCTGTGAGAGGATGCATGTCTGCTGCCGCCGCCCAGTGGGCCGAGATGTGTTGCAGCGCATTCAGCAACCTCTCAGGACCACATGAAAATGGGTGTTTTTGTTCTGTTACTGCAAAAATGGAAATACGCTGCACTTGAATCATGTGATGATTTTTCCAAATTGCTCCAAGAAGGAAGAAACTGTGTTAGTAAGCCCTTGTTAGTACTGCAGGGGAAATACGTCTCATTCTGGGGTTTTGAAATTTATTTAGGTGCGCCCTGGTGGAGCAGCCGCTGGGCGCAGTCCATACACACCCCAAGGGCCTGCCTGCTGTCCCGGGGCCACTGAGAACAACTAATGTGAACAACTAAATAAAGTAAATAAAGCAAAATGCTTCTTCCCCTTTCTTTCTGCCTGCCTATTCACTTTCACTCCTGTCTGCACCTTTCCTTAAAATGATCCCCCCACACTTTAGGTATTTGTGGGTTTTTTAAAAATCATATGTGTAGTCAGAAGTAACAAAGCGGAGGAGAGCTGAGTTCTCCAGCCGGCAGACCCCGAAGGGCCTTGGGAGTGGCCCTGACCCCAGGACACTTGGGAACTATTGGCTTCATTATTTCATTTGTTAAAGGGTGAAATTGAGGCATAGGGCTGGGTTTAAATTTACTTAAAGAAATAAAAGGAGCTATGGGAGTCCGATCGGCTCCACTTTCAGACATTATTTAACGAACCTTCTGTAATTGAATGGACTCTCAAATCTCTCCCCGAATCCCAAGCTTGTAGGCTGTCCCTCGGACTGCCATTGAAGCCCTGCTCCTCCTCTTCCCCAGTCACTCGCTCCCTGACATGGTAGCTTTCTCCAGACCCAGTCTTGACTTTTCCTGCCCTTGGCCCCTGCTACTCCTAGCTCTCCTTCATTGCTCCTGAGCTTTCCAAAGGGAGGTGCAATATTGGGCACAAAAGAAGTGATTCATGGCGCTCCCTGCTGGTTTTACACTTCCATCCACTGCCTCTGACCGGCACAGTCCGCCTACATCCCGAGGACCCGGGTTCGTGTGCTGGGACTGGGGTGGGGTTGGGTGGCCAAGAAGAAAAACTAAATAAAATAAAGTGCTGCCTCCTCCTCTCTCTTCCTGCCTGCCTCTGCTCACCTTCATTCCTGCCTGCATCTTTCCTTAATAAAATGAAAGAGATGAAGTGATTCATTTGGCTTAATTGTGATTTCCTTAAAATCAAGACAGTTGGGAACCAGGAACAAGAAACACATGGAGAGAGAGAGGAGGAGGGAGAGAGAAATTATCAATGACAAGAAAGCAGGAGAAAGGGGTCTCTGTGCAGGTCTGACATGTTGACGTGTTAATTTGAATTTGATTTCACTGTGACTTTTTCTTACCTTATTCTAAGTATGTAGTCAGCATGGCAGGTAAGAAAGTGGGAACTCCTGCAGGCCACTCGTCCTCCTGACTTCCCATCTTCTTGACAGGTTTGTGCTGGAAGCGGAGAGTACTAATAGAAGACAAGACTGAAGAAGAAGATGTCCTGAAAGACGCACTTTTCAGGTGAGCGCCTTACTTAAAAACTAAAGATTAGTGATTCCAGAAATAGACTCACCCATATAGAGTTGACTGATATTCACCCAAGGTCTGAAAGGGAAGTCTTTTTAACAAACATTGCTGACCAGTCGATACTCACATGAAAAAAGTGACCCTCAATTTCCACCTCACTCCATGAGTCAAAATTAATGGATGCTAAATGAAAGGCCTAAATATGAAATCCAGAACCTCGGATTCTGGAAGAAAATATAGATTCTGTGTTACTCTTCCTGATCTGGTGGAAGGCAACGCTTTCTTGTCAAGAACCCCAAATCATGAACCATCTGAAAAAATGGGTAACTTAGACCTCATCAAAATTGAAAATGTCTGTCCCTCCAAAGACATTGCGAAGAAAATAAAGAAACCTGGACAGAATTGGGGAAATATTTGCAGCACACGTATCTGTAAGGGACTTGTATCCTGAATGGATAATAGACTTACCCATCTCCAGTAAAGAGATGAACACGTCCAGCTTACAATGAGCAAAAGACCTGAACAGACAGCTCACAAAAGAAGATGCATTGCTGACGCAGGAAGGAACCCAGTACCGCGCATCGCAGTCGCCACCACTTCTAAACTCCAAAAAGGTGCCATCTCCTATGTGCCCCACTGACTAAAAACAAAACAAAGCAAAACGACACCACCAAATATTTGGAATAATGTAGAGCGACTGGTGGGAATGAAAATGGTAGAGCAGTTTGGGGGAAATGTCAAGTTTCCTACAAAGATAAGCATCTTACCTGCTGATGCAGACTCTCTCTTCCTACGTACTCCCCCAGGAAAATTAAAACACAGTGCACACAAGGATTTGTGCATTGAGTTTCATAGCAGCTTCTGATCATCAGAGACAAAACATGGGAACAACTCAAACGTGTATTAACAGAAGACTGGATCAACAAACCTGTGCATTCATACAATGGAATTCTATTCCATAATAAAAACTACTGATTTTTGCAGCAACATGGATGAACATTATGTTGACCTAAAAAAGCCAGAACACCAAGAAGGCAAATTGTATGATTCCTTTTACATGAAATGCAGAGGCAGGCAAAATTTCACTATGGGGACATCAATCAGAAAATGATTGCCTGGGAGTAGGGCTGCCTGGCAGGGAGCACAAGGAAACATTCTAGAGTGATGGAAACGCCCGTTGCTGCGATTGAAGTGGTCATGACCTGCGCATATATGAGGTCAAAACTTAGTAGCCTAGTCACTTACAATCTATGCATTTTACTGAGTTTATTATACCCATTTTTTTTAAAGGTTGGCAAATGAGGATATTCAGAGAGAGCATATTAATATGGGGTTGACTTCTCTCCATGGTGTTCTGAGAGACAGAGACACAGGTAGAACTCAGGGAGGGAGAATTCAGGAAGGACAAGACGTCACGTTCCCTCCTGTCTGAACCCTTCCAGATGGCTCATTGCATGTGAACTTGCTGGCAGAACAAAGAAGTCTAAGACGGTGGGTTGAATCCTTGTTACCTGTGGGAGGGAAAGAAGAATGGCACACGTTCCTCCTCTGTCCCATGTCAGATGGGCTGTGTCTCTTTTGGTGTGAGCATTCTTCTCACCCTTCTGTGTCCTCCATGTCATTCAGAGATGCAGCCTCATCAGCTCCTTCCTTGTCTGGCTCAGCTCACCCACACCACACCTCCGACACAAGTGTTTCCTCTTCAAGGAGTGTTGGGGGATCAGCACAGGGTAGACCAGGCTACAAACTCGTGGTCACCTCATTTCTTCACCTCTTCCCAGCTTCATGCGGTGCATCCTAACCTTTGCAAGGTTGGGTCCTGGGGAGTGTGGTGTAGGTGAGGTCTCTCTTATTGAAGGGGATCAAGAGCGAGATAACAACAGGACCACTTAGGAAGGCAGCAACTATAGGGTCATTGGAGAGCAGAGCTCACATGAGGACCCAGACGCAGAGAGAGAGAGAGAGAGAGAGAGAGAGAGAGAGAGAGAGAGAGAGAGAGAGAGAGAGAGAGCGAGAGAGCATAAACTATAGTGTACAGTGTGTAAGGCACTGAATGAGAGACAGGGACATCTGGAAGGAGGCAGTGTGCTAGAGAAGAGTCAACCACTGGAACAGACAGAGGAGACTGACTATCATGCTGGGAGTCTCCACCTAGGACCTTGACCTCATACTCTACTAACCCAGACACAAATTCTCTGAAGGTCTGATATGACTGTTAACATAAAATAAATTTTTATTGTTGTTAAAGAGGTGGGTTGTTCTTTAACTCTTAAGAGTTTATTGTCATTCCTCAATTAATTTTGTTTTTATCTTCTAGAAAGAGCAGGACCTGTTTTGTTGGATTCTTTTTTATAGAGTGTTTCCCTGTTTTTAGCATGTTTTCATGAATGTCCATTCACTGGAGACTAACACTGTCTCTCCCTCCAAGAGGGCAGCCTGAGTTTGCAAGTGGTAAGGCAGGTCACACGGTAAGTGAAGGGCAGAGATTAGGGCCCTGGTCTTCTCTAAGTGTCCCAGATGAGAACCTCAGGCAGCTGGCACCTGGCCCTTGGTCACAGCTTTCTGTTTTCCTTTGATGCGAACTTGCTGATCATTTCCCCGCGCTAAATCGTGCCTGATGTCAACACAGCAGCTCTATTTGATACAACCAAGCTTAATGCATCCCCGCCTTCTCCTCTCTGTTGCTTAGGCAACCACATCCTGAATTCAGAGTCGGGCAACTTGAGTTCAGCTCAGCAATTTAGTACCTTACAACCGCTCAGTCCAACGCTTTGCTCATGTCGCTCTGTGAGTCACTCTGAGCGTCGCCTCTGATTCTAAATGAAGGAAGAGCTGGCACCAGAGCATCGTGACTCACAGATGGGGAGTGGCCTGCTCGTCTCCTGGCTGAGGTCTCCAACCTGGAGGGACCCAGGGCCACCGCTCTATCATGCAGGGAAGGGGCTGCTCCTGCCCCATCAACGTCTATGGCAGAGCCGGCGAGCAGCTCGCCAGGACCAGGCCATCAGGCTTCATTCGCGACAGAAGAGGGTTGGCAGTGCCGGGGTGAGTGACCCACCTGACTGTCCCTTTTCTCCTGTCACCGCTGGTGTCCCTCTAACCTCATCCCAGGGCCCCATGGCTGGACACGGCGCAAACTTCTCGTCTTCCTGCCACCACCCCTCAAGACATGTCATTCATTCTCCTTACATTTATTCGCCATCTGCTCTGTCCTCTGTGCGGGGCTCACGACAGAGCTCACAGTTCCACAAAAGAGAAGACAGATCCAGTAACAGCAACGCCATTGTTAGACCATAAGCTCCAGGGCAGGGACCCTGTTGAGGCATTCACGGCACCGAGAGTTTGTTGAAAAAGCAGGTGAACAATTTTTGAGAGTTATAACCGCACATATGCTCGAAGAGCTGTGACAGTCGTCCTAAGACCAGGGCTGATTCCTCAGAGGAAAAGGGCAGGCTTGGCTGGGCCGGACAGGTGAGCCTTGACCATGAGGGGGCGCTGTGCTGCGGGTCACCATCTGCTCTCCGCCAAAGCCTTTCTCGGCTCCAGTCCTCAGAGACCCTGCTCTTCAGAATTGTGTGTTTTCAAATATTTTGGCACTTCCTACTCCTAACGACATTATTTTTCTTCTGCATTTGGATGTGTCACATGTCCCTAATTAGATTACAGTCTCTTAGAGAAACTAGAATGTAATTCCTATATGCATGATTCATAAATATGATCTCTTTTTAATAGGACGTATTCCACCTCCCAAGATGAACAACTAAAATAAAATATAAAATAAATAATAAAATAATAAATACCTGCTGTTTCCCCATCTCTCTTCCCGCCTGTCTGCCTCCACTAATCTTCACTCTTGCCTATAACCTTCCTTTAAAACAAAACAAAACAAAAAATCAGTTTCTCTGGCATCTGTGATTATTCAGTTCTAAAACTTTAGTTACTTGCTGAAGGCAAGGTCAGAAAGAAATGGTAAAACGCCAAACGTAACCATCTGCAATGGCTCAAGAGAAGTGCTTCCTTCTGTGGGTTAAGTCAGAAAAAAACCATGATTCAATTTACCTAACACTTGGATTTAAAAAATACATTGGCCCTTTTAAAAATTTTTGATAGGTTTAAAGTAGTGAATATATCATGTGTCAGTTTTAGCAAGAAATACATCACAGATACTGAATGCGTCTAAACACAGCAATCACAAAGCTGGCATAGAAGCCTCTTTTAAGGATTTAACTTTCACAGGGTTTTGTTCCAAGCATTTGTGGGTGCTCACAGTTGTTTGATTTTATTTGGGTTTTTTTTTAATTATTCCAAAATAATTTGTTTTGGTTTGATTCTGGAATAGTAATTAATAAAAGAAAGCCTCATACAGTTTCAATATATGCTGTTCAAGATCCAGCTGAAAGGAATTTAAAAATTGGTCATTTGTCCTCAGGTTTAAATCTTAAACTTGTAGTACTTTGTAAGTCTTTTATTTGTTTTATTTAGTTGTTCATCTTCATTATTCCCCTGGCCCCAAGGCATGAACCCAGATCCTTGGGATGTATGTGGACTGCATTCGCCCCGAGGGTTGGACCCAAACACTACTCCACCAGCATGTACCATGAGAGACTTTTCCTTTTCTTTCTGTCCTCCTGTCTTCATGCACCTCAGTGGAAATGAATGTCTGTTACAGCACAAATACAACAGTGGCTTCCTGTGGCTTGCCTCGTCAATCACAAGTGTATGTCCCACTGTGACCTGCACACAGAGATGCAGATTCACTAGGAAGAGCAAGACAATGCCGAGAGCTGAAAAAAGTTATTTTTTTTTTTTAAGTTTAAAATCATTAGAAATGAGTCACCATGATCTTTCATCTGTTTCATGAAAATCAAGTACATGTCTAATTTTAAATGGAATTGAAAGTAAGGCTGCAGAAATTTACTTTTTTTTAAACACTTTTTTGGGGGACTTCTACATGGGTTTTCCCCTGTAATTCTTATACAGGGAATATGCCATTATTTGTCTCTTGATAGTGTGGCAGTATCTCACAGTGGATAGATGAAATGGTGAGTCTGCCTTTAATAAAACCCACATTTTATAAAAGACAAAGAGAAATGAGAGGGAACGTTTCACATACTGTAATCTCTATGCAAGTGTAAGAAATGGAGAAGAGAATTCACAGGAACCATTACCAGCCGCCCTGTTCTTTTCCCCCAGAAATAAAATACAGCTACATTTTGATGCTCTTTGATTGCGAACCTCAATGATCTTTCCTTCTACCCTACCACGGCTTACTCTGCAAGCTTCCTGCTTCACATCTTATTCGTATTTTGAATTAAAAAATCTTTATAGATAACACATAATGTTGCTTTATCTTATTTAAAAATGTACATAAATAAGTTATGGAGCTTATAGTCTATAAATGTTTGCACTCCAGATGCAGCTGAATGTTCATAAGCGTTCCTCTTGAGTGCAAACATTTACAGAATGTGAACATAATACTATTTATCTAATTTCTTAAATAAGAAAATGTATATGCATAAAACAAGGGCATTTGGATTTCCAGGTTTGAAAATTGTCTCTTCTCATTTTTCCCCTACTTTTCCTATTGAGGTACTTCCATTCTCATTTATGTATTTAGGTTCTTTCTCCATTAAATATAAATTACCAGAAAAGGTTAAAAATATATTTATCCTTTATTAGAGATCCTGAAATATCTTTCCCAAGCTTGTGATTTTGTATTTTGTCTCTAACTTTGATTATGGTATCAGTTCCATGCGGCTTGTATGTCAGTTTTGTCAGTTACAAGCAGTGGAATCCAGTTTGACTGGTTTAAGCAGAGATTTATGAGAATGAGTTGGGAAGGATGGGAAACAAGACCTGACTGAATGGAAGGAATACTCCTACAACCAACTAGCTCTCTCTGGAATCTTCCGTCTGTCCCCAACCACAGCCCTCAGTCCCTCCAGGATCCCCCCAAAAGATGGAGGTCCCACAGCCAGCCATCTTCCTCACTTCCATTTCGTCCTTTTCACCTCAGCCTTCCTGTGGCATCAGATTGGCTGGCTTTGGTCACCTACAGTGACTAAGAGGCTCATGGGAAAGTCCTGCTTTACATTCCCCTTTGTGAAAATAAGACTCCCAACCTGGGCACCCAACACAACAGATCACGGTAGATTCACAAATGGCAGATATACTCTATGTTGTCAATAAATTCTCTTACCCATTCCAGTTGTTTCATGTTGCCATTAGTCATGCTGCGGTATTTAATCCTTCCAGAATTAATTTTTGTGTTATTGGAATAGGAACCTAATGATATTCTTCATATGAAGAGCCAGCATTCCCATCATCATTGGTCGATCGTCTGCAATACCACCTCTGTTGTTTTTTCCATTTTCCCGCCTGTATCAGGGTCCCACTGAGCTCTCTGCCGTGTGCAGTGCTCGGCCCCCATTCTGGGCCACTGGTTTTTCACTTTGGTAACTATCTTGCCTTTTTGCATCTTCAGAGGAACTCTTCTATCCACTTCATTATTCGCATTTTACAAAATGATCTTTGTTTTTTTATAGTTTAAATTGCCATGAATTTTAGATTCAGCTTAGCTGGTGCTCAGGTCAGCAGCACATTCAGAATCAATTTGGAAACCCCAAACGTTCTGAGGCTTTTGCAGGGGTTTAGTTAAATTTACAGATAATTTAAGTAGAATTGACATTTTTATACTTTTGAGTCTTCTTATCCATTCTTCAGATCTTCTTTTACGCCCTTTAATAAAGTCTTATAATTTTTTCCATAAAGCTCTTAAACCTTTTATGTGATGTGTATTCTTTAGGCTTTTTGCAGTTTGGGCTGCTGTTGCGAAGTGGATGACTTAGTTCTCAATTATGTTTTCTAATCTGTTGTTGCTGACATATAGGCAAAGAAACATTGAGTTTTATATGTTGATCATTAACCAGCAAACTTGCTGAATTCTTTTTATCAGTTGTAATGATTACCTGTCGATGTCTATGCATTTTCTTTGTTTTTCTTCCCCTGATCCCAGGTTACAAACCCAGGTCCTTGACCTTTACGTGACCTGTACCTTAACCACTGAGCCACAGAGGTGTCCTATGCATTTTCTATCCCTAAAGTTTTTGTTTGTTTCCCTTCCAAATCTCACAGGTCTTCCTTCCTTCCCTCCCTCCCTTCTTTCCTTCCTTCCTTCCTTCCTTTTCTTCCCTTCCTCCCTCCCTCCCTCCCTCTCTCCCTCCCTCCCTCCTTCCTCTTTCCCACCCTCCCTCAATCTGTCCCTTTGGTATCCACTGATTTTGCCATATAATGGTGGGTTGTAGCCGTATTAACTGTCCTTCTGACCTTGTTCTTGCTTTTCATAGAAATACTCCAGAAGTATGTGATATAATTGCTCTAGGTTTCTGGTGTGTTTTTTTTTTTTTTTTAAATCTAACAAACAGAAAAAAATCCCCTTAACCAAATTAAGAACATTCCCTTCTATTTCTGTTTTTTCCTAAGAGTTTTTCTTTTAGATAAGAGTGGGTGTTGAATTTATAGAATAAAGCTATGTTCTTTTATTTCTTTTTAATCTATACTTGCTGTAAATTTCCACTGACAGAATTTTGTGATGGTCTCACATTCCTAAGATGACAGAAATTAGTCATGATCTTTAAATACATTGATTTGATTGAATTTGCTAATACTTATTTAGGGCTTTAAAAGATCTACATTTACGAATGAGATTACACTATAGTATTTTTCTCTTGTACTGTTTTTGTTTCTTTTTGGTATTAACCCTATATCTGCCTTACAAATTAAGTGACTGGATGTCCTTTTCTATTATTTGTTAAGTTTATATAAGAGAGAGGCTCTTTACCATGACTGGTTAGTAAAATTAACTGCTAATACCATCTAAGACTAATGTCTTTTCAGGGAGGTGGTTGGCAGATGGGGACGGTGGTTGTCAAACCAATTTTTTAAATTCTAAAAATCAGTTTTTCCTATTTCTTTGGTCAGTTTCAGAAAGTTATATATTTTTTAGGAAATTGGCAATTTTATCTATTTTTTCAAATTTATTGGTGTACAATTTGTGTAGCAGATTCCCCTGTGACTTTTTTCATTTCTGCTGCATTTGGGTTACATTGTATTTTTCTATTTCTATGTTTATTTATTCTTTCTTTTTTACTTTATTAGCCTTGTCAGGGATCTATTTTATTAGACATCTATTATTCTTTTTCTAAGAATAGGACTTTTGTTGATCATTTCTATTTTACTTTTGTTTCCTTGGTTTCATTATTTTGTGTTATCTTTATTATTTCTTTCCATCACTGTTTTGTTTGTTTTTTGCTTAACTTATTCTTGCTCCTGTCTTCTTGAGTTCATTCATTTATATTTCCTTTTATCTTAAAAAAATATTTTGGGGATTGTAAAAACGTCCTTTACCACATTAGCTCTACCCCCAAATCTCAGATATTTTTAGTGCTTTCACTATTATTCAGTTTTAAATATTTTCTTATTTGAACAGCTTTGCTCAGAGATATTTCAGACACCACCCAATCCGCCCACTCAAAGTCTATTGTTTAATGTTGTTAACATATTCAGGGGATTCTACAACCATCACCAATCATCTGTAGAGTATTTCCAGCCTCCTTACCAGAAACCCGGCACCTCTTACCTATTACTGCTCTCTGGTCACCGCTCATCCACATCCTGTCCCCACCTTGTGTGGACATTTCACACGAATACCCAGCACGGGACTGGCCTCTTGCCCTGTTCTCGGGCTTCCTTCTCGCGCTGGCCTGTCTCTGACTTCACTGTGTTAATGCTCTTGCTGGCATCGTCACACTATTGATTCAACGATCAGTTGATAATATTTGCGTTGTTTCCGTGTGGAGCTATTACGAAGTAGGCATGTCAACAAAGATGTTGACACATCTTCTTTTGAGAGGCATAGGCTGAGCAGTGAACCTACAATTTAAATACCATGAAGCCACACAAGCAGCACGCAGGGAGATGCTGGTGGAAATGTCCGTCTGCTCTTCTGTGGATGGTCTCAAGAATAAAGTTGGCTGCTGCACCCTGGGAGCAGCACCACATACATCCCAAGGTCCTGAGTTCAAGACTCAGGGCCAGAGAAAACAACTAAATAAAATAGTAAAATTAAATAAAGTGTGTCTTCCTCCTCTGTCTTCCTGCATTCATTCTTCCTACTCGCCTTCATTCCTGCCTGCACCTTTCTTTGAAAAAAAAGAAAAAAGAAGAAGGTTGATTGAATCAACTACTCATTCTACTCCACATTTCCCTGGCCTTTTAGCTCACTTGGGTGAGATTCTTTGATCAGATAACCTAAACATTTAGTCCCAAAGTGTGTGAGTGGCAGGTGACTCTGCCCAGGTTGGTTGGCGCAATGCACTGTTAATCTTGGTCAAGTAGGCAGGACAAGTAAACACCCCAGGGACTGAGCCCTCGCCTCCGTGAGCCCTTTCCCAGGATGTTGAATGACAGGAGCAGGGTAGTTCCAATGCAGAGAGCTAGTGATGCTTCAACTGGTGGAAGGTCAAGAGAAGGTCAAGAGAAGGTCAAGAGAAGGTCAAGAGAACCTGTGTGCACGGTGTAGGAGACACAGACACACAGACTTTAGCAACAGTTCTTTCTAGCATCAAACACGTTTCCAACTATTCCACAACTAGGCCTATATCCAAAAAATTGTTTAAATAAATACATGCACACATGCACTCACAGCAATATTTTTCGCCATAGCTAAAAGGTGGGTACAGGCCACACGTATGTCCATGGGCGAGTGAATAAACAAATGTGGTTGTGTATAGTATGAAATATTTCTCAGCTATAAAAATGAGTGAAGCATCGATAACACGTTCCAATAGGGATGAACCACAAAAATATTACACTAAGAAAGAAGCCAGACACAAAAAGTCATTTGCATGTTTCCATTGATAGGAAATATCCAGAACAGGTAAGTGTGCAGAAACAGAAAGGAGGTAAAAGGTGGTCAGGGGCTGGGGAGAGAGAAGGGATTAGGGGCAGCTGTCCCGTGAGTAAGGGGCTTCCTCTGGGGGTACTGAAGATGTTTTGCGGGTAGACAGAGATGGTGTCTGCACAGCCTGCTCCAGACCGCCCCGAACTGTTCACTCAGCGTGGTCAGTTTCACGTCATATGAACTTCACCCCAATCAAAACCAACAGAACCCTCAACGGCCTTACATTCTTTGCATATGTAAGAGACAGATGAATGCGCATTCTGCCTGGATGTCCTAGAAGCCCCTTTGAGAGAGCCGTGTTTTAGACAGAAATGAACACACAAACGACATCGTGCTGAGACAGCTGTAACTGCTCAGAACCCCCTTCATGTCAGAAGCAACTGAAAGCAAAGGCAACTGAAACTGCACATGGTCCCTTTCGGGGGAGCAGCTGCGAGGAGTACACAGGTGTCCTTTCCGTGAAAAGACCCCCTAAGGCCCCTAATCCAGACCGATTAGGCCGAGGCAAAGCCAGAGGGGCCTCAACTTGTCAGAAGCCTTGCTCTGTGTTCCCCACATGGTTGGGGTCTGATCAAATCCCATACCTGGTTGGCCCAACACGTTCTTTCCGTATTTACATCCCTCAGGGAGTTTTAAGGGATATTTAATCCTCATGTTTCTGGTTCATTTTCCCTTGACCCACCCAAACGAGGTTCTGAAAGATTGCTTTGATGTCTAACAGGGCTCAGCCACGAGAGACATGAGCCCAGTACTTTCCAGAACTCGGTGCTCTGCCTGACTTCGGGGACTAACAGCATCACGTTGAATTTCACGGAAAGCACCTGACCTCTGGGACGCCACTGGGCCCAGACTCGGCTCAGGGAGGCCTTCCACCCTCCAGTCTAATAAAGCCCATTAACTAGCTGTCAGAGCAGCTGTGTAACAAGTGAACTTTCAGTGGCTCTGCTATTTTCTTGGTTCCAGGCCAGAAATGAGAGGTTACAAACTTAAACCATTAGTGAGAATTTCAGAAAGAAATTGGCATTTGTATAAGGAAGGGCTGCCTTCCAAATAAAATGTGCGGTGTAGGGCTTGTATTGGAAAAAAAGGTCAATGTAAATAAATCTGCTCACAGCAGCCGTCTTTGGGTTCTTCCAGCTATGTGAGGGTGAATTGCTCTAAGGTTAATTGAGGATTCTCTATTCTGCTGCTCTAACGTTTGTGGCATCCTATGCCCATGGTATAAGGATGGGAAATGAATATGTTATGAAACTATGACAAAAACTCCCGCTAAAATCAACTTGATCTTATAGTGGGGTATATTCTAAAAGGCACTAGGCTGGCATGACCTGGTAGAGCAGCAGTTAGGTCAGTCACCTCCGAAGGAGCATAGCTACATACCCCTGGGTTAAGTCCTGTGTCTGGGGGGAAGCAATCAGTGTGAACAACTAAACAAAAATAAAATGAAGATGCTTCTTCCTCCTTTCTTTTCCTGTCTGCCTGCCTACTTGTCTTCATTTCTGCCAGCACTTTTCCTTTAAAAAAAAGGACACCAGGTTGGATTGTAGTCAAACTCTTGAATTGTCAAGAATAGGAGCCAAGTCAGCCTATTTGAACAAAAGAGGGGCATGTTGGAAAGTTACGGAGGTGTCTTATTGCATGAAGAAATGAGCTAGACATAATCCTTAAGGCAAGAGCATACCAGGGACGTTCAGGCCTCAGTCACCAAGGTTCCTGATCCATCTCATTTTCCGATTGAACTGAGAAGCAAAAGCTGAAACTCCATAGATTAGACATGGAATAAGATTCTGTGAAATGTGGACAGGACATAATTCCAGCTATCCCTACCCGCCCCCTGAGGTACTTAAATATTTAAACAACCAGAAAAAAGGTAAAAAACGTTAGAATCTGAGCTGAACATGATCTCTGATGTCACCTCTTCTTTAGACCTGACAGCTGGGCATTCAACATCCATTTGATGGGACACTCACTACTCAGGAGACAACCCAATCCATTACAGGTCAGATGAAAGGTGGAAAGATCTGATATTGAAGTGAAATTTGACTTCTACCTGCTGGTGCACCACAGATCCAGTCTTACACCAGGTCCCCATGATCATCCTTTATATACTGAAGACAAACCAACTCTGTCCTCTGTGTTGTCTCAGTCTAGCCAGGCACGTTGATGACTTCCACCAGTTGTCATATCATGGAAGTGTTCACGCCGTCCAACCTTTTCTGCACATAATTCAGGAGGCCCTCTTAACATATAGTATCAGGATAGAATATATCCTCAGAATGGTTTGCACAATAAACTGCTACTAATGTGGCTTTGGCTTGGGTTAGTGGTGCCCTATTGACTCAGATGAACATGGGGAGGGGCACATGCTATTGTAAATCAGTCTCCCCCGTTAGAGCTTGTACAAATCGTAATTGCAACATAAAGGCAGACTACACACGATTCAACTCAAAAAGGAACAGAAGTTGTCATTATTCAGGTTATTTTGATTTTTGACCCCGCCTCCCATTATTTTAACTGCCTTTTTACCTGCAATTAATAGGTGTGGATTTTATCCTTTACTCCTGTCACTGATTCTGAAAAATATTTTTCCAATTGACCAGGGCCCAATAAAGAACCTGTTGAAGTAGACTAGAAATATTCCCACAAATCGATGCTAACAGCAGTCTTTGAGTGATGAATCAGCCCAAATGCAGGATCTCTCAGGAGTCTCCTTATGGAAGACCCAAGTTCCTTTAAATACTGATCACATATGTGTAAAAAGAGAAAGTGCTCGAGGTTTTTATTACTCTGCCCACAGAATCCATAAGCACACTGAACCCATTGTTTGGAGTGTCTGTGTGAGGGTGTCACCCGTGGAGCCCCACAGACACTGGGAAAATGCT
This sequence comes from Solenodon paradoxus, assembly GCA_004363575.1. Classification (NCBI taxonomy): domain Eukaryota; kingdom Metazoa; phylum Chordata; class Mammalia; order Eulipotyphla; family Solenodontidae; genus Solenodon; species Solenodon paradoxus. The sequence continues at coordinate 255,868 of RJWH01002001.1, read as the reverse complement.
GACCTGATTCCAGACCACAGTGTTCGCTGGAATTAAAGGAGAGGCTTTACCAACTGCTCTGCCTGTAGGGGGCCTCTGTTCGCCACTCTAGTCCCTCCAGTCAATTAGGAGTAAAGAACTGAGCAAAGGGCTGGAGAGGAAAGAAGACACCTTTGCCTGGGAGACTTCAGACACCTGAGATCTCAAGTCTTGAAGTGGCCAAAACATTCCGTGGAAAGGAGCGAGATAAAGGTTAAATCAAAGGTTTGGCCAGGTGACCAGCTAAGAGCTGGAAAGAGCCCCAGCCTGGAGGTTGGGATGGTTCCCTGGCGTACCCTGAGCTGCTGGACTTGAAGTCAGAGACCAATGGCACCTGGCTCTACTCTTCAGGGTCAAGATCCTTCCTGAGTGGACACTGGAACTTTTTCTGACAGGTGAAGACGGGTGAAGCATTAAGAAAGTCTTTCTCTCTGCTACCTGCTAATATTATGCTGTCTGCCCAGAGGGGTCTGACCTTTCTTTGTTCCTCTAGGCTCTGTGATGAAAAGATAACCACCACCACCACCACCCACACCTTTTTTTTTCTTTTTTTCTGGACATCCCACAGGCCTTGATTCCTTGGGAACTTTAGGTTTCTGATATTCTTCTTCCTTTACCTTCCCTTCCAAGGTTTTTGTCCCATCTTTCATCTTTAGGACATTTCTCCATTTGTCTTTCCCAACTCCTCTATGTCCATTACTACCTCCTACCTTTGGCCTTGAACCAGTTCTTTTTAAGTCAACATAAATCTCCTCTAACTACTCTTACTTGTACAGTGAATGTATTCCTGAAAAAAAACAAGAATTTTAATAAGTCAAATTAAATTTTTAACATCCTTGAAGAGTTTGAATTTACAGATACTTCCAGTAGATCTTTTTCTATAAAGTTGAAGAATTTGTCAGTTTTGTATGTCTGTAAATTTCACGTTTTTAAATCAGAGTTAATCTGAATCAGTAAAAACGTGCATTTTGGTGTGCTCTGGTGGAGTAGTGGTTTGGTCAACTGCCTCTGAGTGAAGCACAGCTGAAATACATCCCAAGGACCCAGGTTTTTGTCCTGGGCTGGGGAGAACAACCAAGATGCACAGCTTAATACAAATGAATAGGGTGCTTCTTCCTCCTCACTCCTCCTCCCTGGCTGCCTGCTCGCCTGCATTCCTACCTGCACCTTAAAAAAAAAAATGCATTTCAAAGTTTATCAAGTAGCAGAGCATCCAGCTGGTTGACCAACATTAATTAATTGATACGATTTCATGATTGTTTAGCTATACAGGACAATTTAAAGCTCGGACTCAGTAAGTGAAATGAGGTCACTTTAGAGCCGCTCACACTCTGGACTGACTCAGTGTGGTGTCCATGATGGAATCACCAATCCACAGAAACCCAGACAGTACCTTTTATTGCTTCCTTTTGTGTCACTTATTCATTCACCAAATATGATTACGTGTCTGGAATATTCTGGAAACTGGGAATACAAATGCCCCTTGTTTCATTCACATCAGACAGTTACGTAGAGTAATTCCCTGCCAGGCATCCAATCCTGAATCCTGCACATGTGTTGATTACTAATTAGATGGGGATTGACTGACATAACCCCAGGAAACAAGAGGGCCTGTGGGCATTCTGGACTGGCTGGCATTGGAAAGTAAGAAAAACGGGAACCTCACAGATGTTGAAACATAACCACGGGCTCTTTCCTTGGAGACAGAAGGGCCAGATCGATGGGGAATCCAAGGGAAAGTGACAAACATGTATAATTTTGAGCCTCTTTCTGGTAGCTGGGGGATAATGTAAAGATAAAATTCTAGAAGAGTCTGCTCCCTGTGTGCCGGACACTGTTCTCAGCACTTTGCATGTGTGTTAGTCATTTCTTACAACAGCCCCGTGAAACAGATTTCTATTTTATAAATGAAGTAACCTCAGGTAACAGAGAGGTCAAGTCTTTTCCCCAGGTTGCACAGTATGCAAATGGCAGTTTGGGGTCAACGCAGGCCATCTGGCCCTCGTGCCCAAGCCTGGTGGTCACAGGACTCAGGCGAGGAGCCACTGGATGTTTCTCTTGCCTCTGCAACAGGTGGCTATTACTAAGCACTGCTGCAAATCACCTACACTGGACAGCAGACTTACCCACACAGATGCGCTCCATTTATCCAGTAATAACTTAATGAAATGATTTATACACAGCCTCTCCTGTTGGAACAAGTATAGAGCAGCCTAGCTCTGACGTATTAGGAAACAGATATTTGAAAAATTCCATTGACTTGTAGAGAAACCGGATTTCACCCTGGGACACGGGGTGACGGAGCACCTCAGTCAGACTCTCAAAAGCCCTCTGCTCAGCGTTCTCCCCGCACTGCACGCTCAGCTGTCGCCCCGCCCCGAAGCGATGAGCAAGAGAGATGGCTATTGATGGATGGGTACCGACAAGACAGGACCTGTAAAAAGTGATCCATTAACCTCGGCGGCCCTTAAAAGCTACGAACATCAAAGCTGGGGTTATCTTTCCAATATGCAGATCTCGCCCTGTGCCGCCTCCACCGATAGGATAGCCGTCGGGGCCCTCCACCCACAGGACACCTTCCTGATGGCCCGCCAAGGCCCTCCCGGAGGCGACCCCTTACTCCCTGCTCACCTGATCAGCTCAGGTCAGCCAGGCTGAAACCCCATTTCCCGCTGGCTGGAAAGCTCAGGGCTCTGGTTAACATCTGCAGAGACAATTGGGGTGGGACTGGAAGAGGCAGGGCGCCCCCCCACCCACCCACCTGGGGACCAGGAGGAACTGGGCAGGGACAGTGCCCGGCTGGCCATTCCCTGAGTCCTCCAGGGTGCGGTCACACATACCGAGAGAACACAGCCTCCTACGAATATAGGTTTGGTTTGTCAAAGAGGAAGGGAGAGGAGAAAGAAAAGGGAAGAAAGACTTTCATTTATTTATTTATAATTTGTTTGCTTCGCCCCAGCCCAAAAGTCTGGAGGTCACGGTTTGCACCTCAGCTGAGGGCTCAGCGTCTGAGCCATCAGGACGCACCGGGAACACATTGTGATGGAGGAGGATGAAAGAACATGGGGGTGGGGCTGGATGTTCTCCAGGAGCTCCCTCTCAGCCTGCGTCCCCTCTCACGCCATAATTCAAGTCCTGGGCCTCCGTCCCAGGCATTGGGTTCTGGGCTGGCGGGAGGGGGCAAAGCCAGCCTGGAATGGGGCCCTGAGGAGGCACTGGCCTGACGGCTGCAGACGGATGTGCAGGGGGCACTCAGGGAATCAGCGGGTCTCTCCCAGGGAAGGGCTTGCTCAGAGGCCCAGGGGAGGAGCAGCGCCCCTCAGGCTGACGGTCCTGGAGGCTGGGAGGCAGCGGGCCATGGGATAAGGGCCAGTGGCTTCTCGCCACACCCCTCAGCCCTCAGGACTCTGCTCCCATTTCTTCGCTCCCACCCGTCTTGCTCACTTTCTAGGTGTATTTCAGGGTGACCTTGGGGTCCATGAAGCACTGTCTGTGGATATGTAGACTTGCGAGCTGCCTGTGGACCCAAGTGCGGTGTTTGACGCCCCCTCCCCGGCCTCCCTGCTTAGACTGGGGACCACTGGAGCAGAAGAGTATCCCCTAGACTGTCTCACAGCAGCAGAACTTCGCCCATGGTGCCCAACTCATCCTTGAGGCGGATCCAAACGACGCAAGAGCAGCTCTCCCTCTCTTCTCCCTCCCTTTCCTCGGGGCTCTCTCCCACTCTGTCCCCCCAGGATTTCAGCGGGAAGGACTCACAGCCTGAGCTGACCTGGCCAGTCCCCTTTCTGGCTCCTCCAGGAAAGCTCCCACGGGGAAGGGTGCTTTGGAGGAGGGCAGCGTTTCGCAGATGGAGAGTAAAACCAGGCTGTGGGCTTCTGGAAGAGGCAAAATTATACTTTGCCTTTCTCTGCCGCTTGAGAACTCTGTCATTTCGGATTTTGTCTAATTGCTGTTTGGCGTTCCCGGGACTGTTCCTTCTGAGGCTGCGTTTGCCGGAGCTGAGCTATTCGCGGCTCTGGAGCACCGCCCAACACCTGCGCAAAGGTGAGGTGACCCAGAGAGGAAGACCCAGCGGAGTTCTGCTTTCCTTCTGGAGCCCCAGGGGTTTGGCAACAGGGGGAGGGTGCAGGCTGGTGCTCGCAAGGTTACCTGTGCAAAGGTGGCCTCTTGGGTCCCTGACTGCGCTGAGTTTAGCTGGGCAGGACCGGGGGCCAGAAACCAGGGGCGCCGAAGATGGGCACATCCATGCCCGTTCTCACTGGGCTGGGGACTGTCATGCATGCGAGTCAGCTTGTCCCTTTGTTTCTCCTGGGTGCTCTGGGAGCATTTCGGAAAGTTAACTACTCCTTTGAAAACTGACTTCAAACTAGTGTTCCTAGGCGATGGTTAGATGACAAACCGTGTCCTGCAATGCCTGGTCACGCGAGGCTCCCGCTGTGGCCGGGCTGCTGGTGCTGCAGGTCCCACGGATCTACGTCCCCCCGTCCCAACCTGCGCTGCCTCCTTCCGTCAGGGTTTAGTGTCACCAGCATTTTTTTTTTTTTAATTTTATTTTAAGGACACATCAACAGAGCAGAAGTTGTGGTCATTTGATCCATCCTGGCAAGAACCTTGGCCCCTGCAAAAAAGTGCACTTTCATTCAACTTTTTATAACTGGCGGCTCCTTGTGGTTCTCGGTTAGGACCACAGATGTTTAAACCACAGGGGGCACGTCTCCAGGTGGGGCAGGGCCAGCCTTAGGACACGACGTTCAACTGTCTTGTCTCCGAGGCCATGGACAGACTCAGTTCCCTTCACGCCGGGACAGACCCGGAAAAGCCTGGTGGAGGCTGTCATCCTGGGACTTTTGTCAGGACACGTTGGACTGTTGTCACACAGCGCGTGAGCGCACACACACACAGGAGTGTGTGTGTGTGTGTGTGTGTGTGTGTGTGTGTGTGTGCACAGGCACTGGGCACGACGGGAGTCGTGTGGAGAGCCAGCCCCAGTCTCACAAATAATGATCACAGTCACTGTGTCAGGTTTGTCTTCTCTGAGCCAGATGCTTTGCACACAGGATCTTACGCGACCCTTCAAAACAACTGCCCATGTTTATAGACGAGGAAACAGCCTCAGATCATGAAGGTGACAAAGTCCCTGGAGCTGGGAAGCTTCAAACAACAGAAATGGATTTTCTCTCCGTTCTGGAGGCTGGAAGCATGACTCCAGGAGACAGCAGGGCTGGTTCCTCTGAGATCCTGGGTGGAGCCCCCCTTGCCTCTTCCTCGCCCCTTGGTGGCCACGGACCTTGGTGCTGGGTGATTTGCTGGGTGTTCTGCTGCTGCGTTCCTCTGGTCTCTGCCTCTGCCTGCCATGGTGCTCTCCCTTCCGGTGCTGGGTGTCTGGTCTTCTCCTGAGAGACTGATCCTCAGACTGGATGAAGAACCCCCACGCTGGTAAGACCTTACCTCAGTGCAGCTGATCCCATCTCAGTGACCTTGTTTCCAAAACAAACGGTTCCCACTCAGGATGGTTCACTTCTGATTTTCTGACTTTACAATGATCCGAAAGCAAATACATTCAGAGGAAACTGTAACTTAAGTTTTGAAAACTGATCTTTTCTCTGGCTAGCGGTATGCGGCATGCACTCCCTCAAATGCCAGGCGGCATAGAGGACCCCAGCCCTGGTCAGCCGCTGGCCACCAGGGGAGCAGCTGAGACGCTGCAGGGGCACTGCACTGGTGGCAGGTTTTGGATTTTGTGTACAAACACTCATCTGTGTTGGGAAAGTCAACACGTCATCGCAAAATGTTTATTGCAGCCCTATTCACAAAAGCTAAGAACTGGAAACTACCTAAGTACCCAACAGCAGATGAATGAATAAAGAATATGTGGTCCATAGACACAGTGGACACTACACAACCCTCCGCGGAGAGGAAACCCTGACATTTGAATCATCATGGATGGATCTAGAGGGGATGATGCTAAGCGAACGAATCAAAAGAACAAAGACAGATACCATACAACCTCACTCATAGGTGGACTGTGAACTGACAAAACAAAAGAAGATGAAACGAAACAAGCCCTTGCCATAGAACTGAGGTTACCAATAAGGAATGGGCAGAGGGTGGGGCAGGTGGTGACAGAGCCCACTGGACAATGGTTTGAACTTTGTAATTTGGTGGAGGCCAGGGTGTGTTGACGTAAATCTGAGAAATGGGGAACCTGCACAGATGAGTGTATTTTAGTTTGTAAAACAAAGTTCCTGCAATAAAAATTATTGAACAGACAGCTGAGAGAATCTTGAGTTTATCTTCATGCCAGTGACTTAATGCTAAGAATTGACTGGGGTTTTCAGTGATGTGTGGCGCCTGAGCTGGGCCATCAGGAACACGTGCTTAGCAGGCTTGCCCACCAGGGGCACTGACGTGCTTGGAACCAAGCATCCTCAGCAGGCGCTATGAAGTCAGACCGAGCTTCTGCCTCCAGCCCACGACTCCCATTAATAAACCTCCCCACAGCATCACAGCTCCAACCTTGGGATCTCCATCTTCTGCCCAGACTAATAAATTGATCTTTTGGAAATGAACTGTGAACACAATTTTAATTTTAAACATTGTGTCACCCAGCGTGAACATGCGTTGAGTCACGACATAAACTCAAATGAAGGACATACTGAATGGGAGATGTGGGTATGTTGGCAGAGGCCTTTATCCTAATCAAGAAATTTATGGGCACATTTTCTAGGGAGCCAGACATCTTCGTTAAATCTAGATATCACAAGTCATTTAGCCGCTGAGCTACAGTGTCCCCAAGCTTCCTTGAGGTCAATTAAAGGAGCTTATCCGGTTAGTTTAGCTTCATAACTTCAACAAATGACTTGCTGGGTTTTTCTTCCCTTTCTTTCATTCTTCCTTTCTTGGTTTCCAGCACTAACAAAAACTTCATGGAGATTTAGAAACACCTAATGACATCAGGAGCATGTGAGTCCATTCTTACTGTCCTAGTTCCTTTTTGGAAATTGCACATGCCCAGCTTTGAACAACAGAGTGGAAACCAGTTGAGGAGTTTTGTGTATTGATGTGTAGCTTGAACATATGGAAAAGAGCTTGAAAAGTGTGAAGAAGAACATCACAGAATGTTCCAGGTCCACCGTTCAACCTGGAACCAGTCTCTTGTGGATGAGAAAACGTCTCTGGCTTCTGCCTCTGAAGACATTCGGTGAAAAGTTGGTGACTAAGTTGGCACTTTAGACAAAGAAGTGAAGGCATGGATTGAAGACAGACAGGGCTTTAAGGTTTTAATGGTGGCAGCTTTATGTCAAAATTCCAACAAAAATAGTATTGGTCTTTTCTCTAAAGGCTGCAGGAGAGTCTAGATGCAAAATTTTATGTAAATCCTCTTCACTAGGACTCCAGCAACAAACAGTTCTTTGGTGCAGCTTATGTTATGCTTGGCAAGGTTCAGAACTCCAGTGACATCAAAGGTGACCATATAGATAAATATACAATGAAGTCAGCTTATAATTACCGTCTGCTAGATTTACAAATGCAATTGGTAGGGCTTCAAAGTTCCTGCACAGCAGGGAACACCACAAACAAGTAGTAATGACAGATGACCCATCCGAAGACACAGAGTGCTGATTTCCTTAATATATAAAGAGCTCTTAAAAGTGAAGAAAAAGACAAGTCACCCAATGGAATGGGGGGCTCTCAACAATGTTACACATTTTTTTCAAACTGGTGTGATATTTTCTATTTGATCTATTTGATTTTCTATTTCTATTTCTATTTTTGTGTGATTTCCCAGGCTTACATTTTATGTGGTCATATTGTATGCTCTTCTCTCTATTGCTTTTATGCTGAGAAGGCCATTCTTCATTCTGAAATACATCTATTTGACATTGGATTTGGAAGGGCATTAGTTTCTGATCCATCTGTAAACCTTCGGGTGTGTTGTTAAAGATAAAACTTGACTCACATTTTCTTAAATAAGTAGTCAGTTGTTCTCACTCCACTTATTGAGAGGGTCTGACTGTGTGGTGTAACCTTTATCATACCATGTGTGCTAAAAATAAAAGAGTCCTTTCGGTTGAGCGCCGTGAGTTACTCGGAGGCGTTTGCTGAGGTGATACGTGCAGTATGTGGACGTCCTTCCTTTCCCCTCCACCTCACCCACTTCCCTCCCCGGAGACTGAAAACAGAGGGAAGGAAGCCAGGGAAACATTAAACAAAGGCTGCTGCTCTGGATAATGTCTGTGAAGAAAAAAAAGCAAGCTGAGGTTTTATGATTTAAAAAGGATCACGCTGCTTCAAGGCTGCAAGAGGCTGGGGAGCCGCCATGCACTGGGCACTCACATCCCACGGGCACTTGGACACACGGTGCCAGTCCACCTTCACGGCCGCCCACCAGGGGGCGCTGCCATCCTCACCCCAGTATAGAGGCGAGGAATTGACACCCCCGGAGATGCCCCCGCACTTTCCCAAGGTCTTTCAGAAGGACAGACACCTCAAAATGTTGCTAAACCAGTCAATCAACCAAGATGCTAAACGGTTTCCTTCAAAACAATTTAGTCATGACATGAAGCTTCAGCAGACAAGGAGGGTTGGTCCCTGTAGGTGGTATGTGGGGGGCAAAGCCCGGTGAATTCCGTGGCCCGCCATCGGTTTGCGGTTTCATTTAACCCCTGGCCTTTCCACAGGGACACCTCTCCTGTCCAGGGAAGCTAAGAAAAAGCCTTTTCATCGAGCAAACTGACTCTGAGGGTGGGCAGAAAACTTTTTGCCACAAAACTGTGGTGGTTCAGGAAATTCTTCAGCTAATTCCCTGGAATTTAGTGGCCTCTGGTGTTTCCATTATTTTTAATCAGTGGTTGACTTTCTGAGTGTCTCATGGGCTGGTGGGGAGATGCTAGGGTGACAGTCGGGGACGTGTGGCGAAGCAGGGACTCAGCCTGACATCCAGGCTGTGCAGCACGGCGGCCGCCCTCACAGCACAGACGCCAACGCCCGGGGCCCTGCTGCTCTCTCTAGTGGGGCCGCGTCAGTCCCGGAGAACCAGACACTTGAGTTGGATCAGGCATGAGAAATCCTGGATTTATAACTTGTCTTCATAACTATACCGTTTCAGAGTTCTCCTCCAGAAAATGGGGCAATCAGTACCTGCAGTCACTGCAAACACCAGGAGTGAAGGTTTCTGCGTGTGTGCTAGTCGTCAGAGATGGAAAATCATCTGGTCGAAAACCAGAAATCAGAGAGTTGACTTATTGTTTTGGGTGCTGTGTGTGTGTGTGTGTGTGTGTGTGTGCGCGTGAGCGCGCGGTGGTGTTCTTTTTTCGCCTTCTATGTACTGGACACTGGGATAGTGGACAGACGCGGCTGGCCAGGGACTCCAGGTCACACGGACACGGTCTCTCCCTCTCACCCCTGCCACCCCTCACACTCTCAGGAGGAATGGGCCGCCTCGCTTCTTGTCAGTTCAAACCACATCCTGCCCGTTTCCACTTTCCATAAGACAGCTCGTGACACCGGTGGTTTTAAGAAGCGACTGGCTTCGCGGGGAAGCGATTTCAGAGGCCTTCTTCACAGAAGTGAAAATAATTCATCCCGGGCTGACACGTCAGGTCTGGGCCCGGATTTCACCTCCGTCCCCAACTGGTCCGGATCACTGCCCGGGGGTGGACTCTCCCAGCCGTCTCCACACTCCAGACTCTCCAGGCCTTTCTGGATAGAAGCGAAGCAGGGGGCTTCCTCAGCGAGCGGGCTGCCCGCTGAGCAGCCGGTCGGGGCTCAGCTGAAGGCAGAGGTGTAGACTGCAGTGATCAGAAAGGGACTTAGTCCTCGTGTAGTCATTTGACAGACGGGGACATGTCTTCACCTTAACACGGAGGAGGCCGAGTCCAGGGCTCAGGGCTTTGAGAAGGAGATGCCGCCACTGCGGGCGGAGCTGGACCCGGTAGCCGGGTCTCTGGGCTTTTGGTCAAGTCCATTCTAAGATGACCCACTGGACGCAGGTCTGTAATTTCACGACTTCACTTGTTAGTCCAGGAGGCTGGGTTGGGACCTGGTGGCTGAGAGGCACCAGCTCGCAGCCGCAGTTGTTTGCAGAGGCGTAAGGACGGGGCCAGAACGGACAGCAGGCCGAGCCCCTGCTCGGCACCAGGCAAGCAGGGCACCACAAGACGTCCATGTTTCAAGTGACACTGACGCCTGGAGAAGAGAGAAGAGGAGGCAGACTCAGCAGCAGTGAAGGTCGTCCTCCTGCGAAAAGCAAGAACTCTGTTATTCTTAATCCGATGGCTTGGAATCATTTTGCCTGGTGTCCGTGTGTCCTGCCCCGGCCCGGCCCTTGAATCCAGGCCTTTGGACTTGCCCTGGCCTGCGCCTTTGCTGCAGGGGAGCACCTAGCTTTTACTCAAGAGCCTGATGGGGAAACCGGGAGAAGTGGCGACAGGCCGGCCTCGTGCAAGGCGGCCGGAGCCCTGAGAGGGACGCAGGACAACAGCCTCAGGGGCGAGTGTCCCGAGTGTGCACCCCAGGACCCTCCGATGTCCACTGGGTACTGGGCCCGTCTTCAGGCTTCCTTCCCAGATGGCCTGGAAGGCTGAGGCAGCCCTGACCACAGGAAACATTGTTTGCAAAGCTATCTCCCCCAGGGACTTCGACCTTGGACATGTTTATCCGAAGCTCCTCTTATCTCTCACGGGTGCCAGGTGGTCAGTCACCCGTTAACTTATTAACTGGGCTTTGGATTCTCCCAGGAAGCCAAGGACGATCTATCTGGGTGCGCACAAGGCCAGCAGGGAGGGATCCAGGAGCCTCAGCCCGAAGTGGGAGCAGGGGCCTGGCCTGGATGGGGAGCGGGGGCCTGGCCTGGATGGGGAGGAGCAGAGGGCAGGGCTCCTCTGTGGTCACTTTGGAGACAACAGCCGGCATCTGGGAGGACTTGACCCAGACCTGCGCCGGCTCAGAGCGGGAGCTCGCTGCAGCCCCATGTGGGGAGCGTCCGTTTAACTGACGGCCCAGATAAGAGGCACCGGGCTGGCTCCCAGGTTGCACAATAAACCACTTTGCCAACCGAGGGAGGAGGGGACCCCTTGCAGACCCTACGGTCAAACACAGCTTCCTTTAGGGCTGTCCCCCACCCTCCTTTCCACCCACTATTTTTAGTCTTCGCTTTGGTCTTTATGTGTGTGTGGGGGTGGGCTGGGAGGGCAGGGGTGGTTTTCTTTTCATGTTTCAAGTCAGCCTGGTCTCCGGTCTCTGACTTCCTTGCCTGGCGCAGGGTGAGCCAGACCGGTGTCCACCGCTGACCAGGGTGGCCGAGGAGATGACACGTGGCCATGAATCCAGTGTTGGCTCCTGTTCAACAGCCTCCTGAGTTCTGCTCCTTCAAGGAATATCAGCGGTGACAGCTGCGTCCCCAAACGCACACCCGCAACTCGCCAACCAGGTCGCCACCTGCCACTAGCCCCACACGGAGCCGCATGAGGCTGCGCATTTATTTTCTCTCCCTTAGTCGACTGGGTCGCAGGTGGAAGAGTTTCCAGATGCGGTGAAGATGTAAAAGGATGTTTTTTCACCTGATTAGAAGCTAATTCAGCCATGCGACCGTCTGTGACGTGGGAGCCTCTGGTGCCTCAGTTTCCCCCCAGGTCCCTCATACCCCAAGGCAGCATCAGGACCACTCACAGCAAGTTCTTTTACGTGTATTTTTCAAAGAGGCATGAAGGCAATTAGGCAGCAGGCAGGAGAAAAGAGAGAGGAGGGAAGAAGCATTTGTTTAGTTAGTTGTTCATGTTGGTTGTCCCACCCGCCCGGGGCAGTGAACTTGGGTCGCTGGGTTTTCGTCAGAGCTGCAGAGAATGCCTGAACCACCAGGGTGCACATGACAGGTTCTAATAAAAGTCCAAGGTAAGAGAGGGCGCAGCAGACAGTGCACTGCTAGGCCTACGGCTCAAGGAAAGTTCTCTTCAGAATCAGAGGCAAACAAGCCCACAGGTGCCGGACAAAGGGAGCGCGAGCAGGAGCGAGTTTGCACAGCACCCCCTGCAGCCTGGGCGGCTTGACCTGAGGGGGCTGGGGTGCCAGGACCCAGCGCCAGCAGGTGGCCCCTCGAGGCCTCCGTTCTCCCTCCTCCAGGTCTGCGCAGGGCCCTGGGCTGCAGGCAAGGCCCCCACGCCGCTTGGAGGGTATGGGGGTGGGGCGCTCATTCCAGAAGGGCGAGGGGGGACCCCAAGGCTGCGCTGGCGACATCTCGCCTCTCTCCTGGAGCCAAGGGGAGGCCCGATGAAGCTCCGGGTCCCCAGACAAACAGGCCCCTACGGCACATTCAGGGGTGTTGGCCTCCCGCTGAGTAACACAGGAGAGAAGCCCGCCCCGCACTCGCTGCTCTGGGCAGGGCCTGAGGGGGCCCGTCTCACCCACACAGTGTGGACAGGCAGCCTTGCAGGCCTGAGTGTCACCATCGCTTCCCAGACACACCTGTAGTCAGGGATGCCACCCATTCCCAGTGTGACTGCTGGCTCTGTGGATCCAAGCCTCCCCTCCCGCGCTGGCTCTCAGGTCTCCACTCCACCCCAGCCAGCGAGAGACCACCGGCACTTCATTCCGAGCCGTCCTCGTGACGCGTGCCGGCAGTTTATCTGCTGTGCCTGATTCCAAGAAGTAAAAAGAAAAACCGTCTGGGCAGCGAGTGTGGAGTGCGGAGCTCACAGACACGTGTGCAAGGGTTCCTGGAACCTCCGCCCTGGGGCTGGTTACAAGAACTAGCGCTTTTGATGCTTAGTCCCCGGTACCCCGTGTGCCTCTCTCAGAGGCAATACTGGCGCCTCTCCAGACACGACTCCTGCTCGGCCTCCTCGCTCCTCTGCATCCTCTCGACGCTCGCAGCAAACCAACAGGGGATTTTTCACCTGAGCCCCTCTGCGAGCCACAGGCTCTTGTCACTGCGCAGTGGGCAAGCAGACGCCCATCTGCGCTGTAGAACATCCTCCCGGCTACGGCAGGTGGGAGGCAAAGAAGCTCCTTAGTTTCAAATCAGCTCAGTAATGGCGAGGTGTTGACAGGCAGACACCAACCCTGGCCTGTCTCCTTCGGAATTCCAGCTGACACTGTGCAGTCGTCTACACGAGGGTGAAGGTCGGAAGGAGGACCGTGTCGGAGGTTGGTGGGAGCTGGTGGGAGCCCCATGCATGCAGGTGTGCATGTGCGTGTGCAGACGTGCATAAGCAAGCTTGTGTGCACCCTGGGGTGTTTGCGTGAGTGTACACACGTGTGTGCAGACATGGATATGTGGGAGCATGTGTAAGTGTGCATGCTTGTGTCTAAGTGTGTAACCGCTGGCTATGTGGATCGTGCGGATGAGTGTGTGCATGCATGTATGTGTGCATTCACACACACGGGTGTGTGCTCGTCCACACGTGTGTGCGAACGCTGGACCAAGAGGAGTGCATCTGAACATGGCGGGAGAGGGTGAGTCAATCACTTGGAAAGACCTTGTCAGTGAGCAGGTGACAGGAGAGAAGGGACAAGGATAAAGACCATTGAATGCAGTGCAGGACTGAGGACTAGAAACAGGCCAGAAAACCTACCGCTTGACTGGAATCTGATTCAAGAACGCTCCTCCGGGTTCCCCGGGAGCGGGAGTCCAAGCATGTTCAAAAGGACCCCACGCCTTCGAATAGAAGAACAATTGCTACTAAGCAAAGGGTCAGAGAATCAGACACTTCTCTGAGGTGGGCAGACCCAGGTCCACCTCGCCCTGTCACAGACGAGGGCAGCTGTGCCAGGGCCGAGAGTCTCCCCTCCTCTCAGGGCAGGGCTGGTGGCCAGGGTCCGGGGAACTCCAAAGGATGGAAGTCTTCCATTGCCTCACTCCCCTTTGACAGCAGCTGGGAAGAGCTCTCCAAGCCGAACGACACAGTAAAAGGCAGAAGGTCCCGACCGGCAAAGTCAAGGAGCAGCCCCGGAGAGGTAACAGGACGAGAAGCTGCCCAGGAGGGACAGCGCTGGGAGGGAGAAAGGACTTACGGCCGGCACAGCACGCAGGGTGTCCTGCGGCGCGAGGTGGAGTTCCGCACAGAGGCGGCTCTACCACTGGCCGAGGCCCGGGCTGAACAAATGGCTTCTTCACTGTGGAACGCTGTCGCCTCTGCTATGTCAGTGTGACCCCGCAAGAGGCACCTGTGACACGTGGTGCTTCTAAAACTTATTTGACGATGAGATGCTGCTTCTGCAAAGTGCCTGCCGGAGCAGGGGTTCCGCAGAACACCCCTTGGAAGCACCGTGTGGGCCGTCCTCGCCTCGGTGTCCGTCCAGTTGGGCCACCAGGAAACGAGGGTCAGCGCTGAGCTCCTGTTCCACTGACTTACTGAGTTTTCTGGGTTGTTTTGCTTTCTTCCTCTTGCCATGTCCCCTTCTAGAATTTGGGATCTCTGCCCCAGTGTCTGTCGCTGAGGGAGCCTTGGGACAATGCGGTTGCTCTTGGTGACTGGCCTGCAGCAACGTGGGGTTACCTTGACAAGGTCCTCTCTAGCCTTTCCGAGGGCTGCGCTGAGTTGGCCTCCCTGTGTGTCCTCCACACCTGTGTGCAGGTAGGTAGCAGGGAGCCTTGCTCTGTCTGATGAACATTCGGCCCAGGGACTTTGGGGTCACAGCCATGATAGTCGCCATAGTATTAGAACTTATTTGTTGTAGAAGAGAATCCAGAGCAGGAAGGAACTTGGGACTCCATCCAGGTGGTGTCAGTCAGAAAAGAGCTAAAAGCATCATCTGAGGTCTCAGGGGTGGGGTGGTTCTGAGGCCTGCGGCTGCGAGAGGGCGACACCAGGGAGTATTTGGGGAGAAGGATGTGTCTGTCGGCATGGTTACTGGTGGGCACGGCTGTCTCTCTGGGGATGGAAGGATCGGCTCCAGGGCAGTCTGAAGACCAGAGCTCCCAACGCCAGTGGCGGCCACGATGGGCTGGCTGACCCCGGGGCAAATCGCTTGGTGTGGTTTCCTCATTTGGAAAGAAAAAAAAACTAAAAGAGATAAAATCTGATCTACCTCTCTGAGGTTCAGGGCGGTTTCTGTTTTGCTTTTGTGAAGAACAACTAATAAAAATGATACTGAACCCTTCTGAAAATAAATGCAGCCTCTATGCATTTCTAGCAATAATAGCACGTATTCTCATTGGTCGTGGCTCACCTTACCACGATAAAATCACTGGTCAGTTGCTAAAAAGTTCCTCCTTTGTGCAGGCGCCTTCTCTGCAGAAGGTGGCTTTCTGTGAGGGGACCATGAAAGGGCTTTGCTCACCGTTGGCGCGGGGGCTTGTGTGTGTCTCAACTGCAGAGCACTCTCTCCCGGTTTCCATTTTGGTCATATTTCAGAAATGGCTAAACATCAGATTCTGAATTCTCGGTTACCGAGAGGGAATTTAGAACACATAATGAAATTAGCAGATAAGCAAACAAACATTTTCACTCAGACTCACCCTGCCCAAATGCTTTGGGCAGGCAGTGTGGGATTACACGGGTCCATATTCTGGGTTGGTCCGCAGGAAATCAAAACCCGGGAGGTTATATTAAACATAATCACTTCAGTCCACAGGGCCTTGGAAAGAGTTCTGAATGTGGCGATTTGAAGGCATGTGATTGTGGACAGCACAATAGCACAAAGGAGGATTTTCTGTTGTTTCTTTCAGAAAGGAAATTTGCTCTGAAGGAGGACAGAAAAGCACTTCGTTTTCAACCACCTGGAGTCTGGCTCTTGAGAAGGTTTCTAAGTTGAAAACTTGACTGCTTTTGATCTCTCTCTTTTTTTTTTTTTTTTTTGGTGGTGGTGGGGTTGTAATTTAATACATATTTCATAGACTCCCGCCTTAAAAGCTTTCTGATTGATTGGCGGCAGGAAGCTAAAGCTTTTATCTAACTGGACTCAGTTCCTGCTGTCCCTCGGCTGCTGAGTAGCTGGTCCTGGCGTCGGACTCAGGACGTCCAGGAACGTCAAACACATCTGTCCTCACCCACGGGAGGCGGTGCTGCTGTTGAGTCGTAACGGAAAGGCCTCCCCGGGGTTTCCTCACTTCTTTGTCCTTGGAGTCTAAATGGTCTGGCTAGTGGTAAAGCGGCCTGTGTCGGGGGGCTGGGTCCTGCCTTCCATCCCTCAACCTGCTGGAGGTATCTGGCGTCCCCTGTTCACAGCAGGCAGTTTGTGAACTTTGGTCTGGGAGTATCAGCCTCTACCTCCCTTTTAAGGCTCCTTACATCAAGAAGGGACCCCTCAGAGCTACCCTGGCCAATACACAACACTAGTATTTACACTTAAATCAAGCTGAACGACATTGAAACTTTAGTTCCTCAGTCGTGCCAGTCACGGTTCATCGATTCAAGATGGCTGCAGCATTGAACAACGCAGAACGTTCTGCTGGGCACTGCTGCCTCAGAGGTCACCCAGCCAATGCCTTCATTTTTGCCGATGTTTAAGAAAGTCAGACTCATAAGGATTTAATGACTTCGCAGAATCTTCTGGAATTTATGAGAATATTTTTCTTGAGCATGTTGGAATCCTGGGGGAATGTCCTTTATTCTATTCTTAGTAGAAGAAAGAAATATTCTCTATCAAAGTTAGATTTGCTTTTTGCAGATAAAATAATCAAATATACAACCATGATCTTGAATTATAAAATACGGATCTTTTTTGGAGATGCTCAGTTATTTAGTTTTGCATTATTTTTAGGGACCTGTGGATTTCCCAAGAAAGAAGAAATCTGGAAGAACTTTTGGAGATCAGGGCCTATTGCTAGATTTAGTCCCTGTCTTGGGTGCTGCTAGTAATAATGTTATATTCCTTGAGACATTTGGAAAACTGGAATCCATAACATGAAAATGTCATAGTTCCTGTGTCCTGGATTCAGGGGACCCAGTATTAGGACACCCATACTCACTGAATATTATGGGTCAGGATCAGAGTAGTAGGCAGCATACAGGCTTGTCACACTACATGTGAGCCTCAAACATTCTTCCTTGAAGCCAAGACAGACAATAAATACCTCTCTCACTCAAGCATGTCCAGGATTTATGCAATGCCTTATGCAAGATTACACTGGGGGCCAGAATTCACAGTGGGTGGGAGGGCTGGGGCCTTGGATAATTGTAGAAATGAAATACAAAGAGTTACAGAATATAGAGTTGTGGAAATTCAGGACTCCCAGCTCTTGAAAAAAGTTCCCTCAGAGAAGGGTTCCAGAAACTTCTTCTGTGAGTCTACTTTCCTGGTCAACTTCCTTGTATACAATTTTTCCTTATGAAGATCAAAGGGAATTCTGGGCAGTTGTTTTAAGTTATTAATTAAGTGAAATTGATCTGCAGTTATTCTAACAGTCAACTGAACGATGGTATACAGAGAAGATAAAAGACGAATCTGGGCTTCCAGTGGCCTTTATTAATTCCTTCTCTACAATGAATACCTCTTCTGTGCTCTTCCAAGACTTTGCCCACCCACATGCAACAAGGACACACAAAAGAAAACAGCAGAGTCTCTCCTTGGGTTCAGAGGGTTTTTTGTCTTTCTCTGACCTTGGAACCTCGGCTTATTGGAGAAGACACTGTGAAAGATCAGTGTCCCCTGAGGGTTTGGTTTTGTGGAACAGACACTGAGCATTGGGACAGAAGAAATCATTCTGGTCGGTGTTTCAGGCGAATTACATGGTAGGAAGGTACAGCCCAGAATAGTAAATCAACGTATGAGGACTCCAGAGACAAGAAGCCACGTCAAGGAAGACCAGATGAGACGTGGAGTGTCCATCAAACAGCACAGGTTGGAGTAAGTAAGGTTCAGAGCCCAGAAGGTTGGAGGACTAGCAATCCAACAGTTGTGTCCTGCTCTGTTCGGCAGGGCAAGAACTCTGAGTTTTTTCAGGAAAAAGCACGGGTGAATGTGAGGGTGAGCGTTTCATGGTGGTGTCAAGTCTCAAGGGAACTCTCCTCCAGTTGCACTCAACCAGGAGTGCCGTGTGGGTTCCTGGAAGGGTCTTCTGGTGCACAGAGCCCCAACCATGCAGGTGCTGACACAGTTATGTTTCTTGGAAAAAAATTATTGGTTAAACCAGATATTCCTCCTAGTCCTTAACCCATTATATAGAGGAAGTGGGAAAAGTAAACGCTTGGGTCCTGTGCATCTTGGGATGGGACGCATGATAGGACACACGATGAAATGAAACCAAAGAAAACAGCTAGACTGTGACTGTGGGACCAAAGGCAGAACTTTAAAAGTGGGCATCTCTGCTCGCCAGACCTTGTCCCAGAAGATAATGGTCTTCCTGAACACTGGAGCTTCTGGATAAAGATGTGGAGATAGCCAGAAGCTGACTGGTGGTGACATGCCTGGAGAGCTGTGCGGGTCAAAGTTATGCTTGGCATGTGTGACACTGAATTTGGCTTCAAGGGCATTTCTGGTGAACTCAGAGATGGATGTCTGATGTCATTGGACAACTCAACCTCAGTACCAGTACTAGTAGCTCTGAGGCTTTGTGAAAAAGAATGAACTCTGTACTTCAGTTTCCTTGTCCATTGTGAAAGGATAAATAATGGCCCTCTCAACAGATGTTCCTGTTCCAGTCGCTGGAATTGGGACTATGTCACTTTACATGATAAATGAACTGTGCGGAAGGGATTGAGTTAAGGATCTTGAGATGGAGTTATCACCCTGGAAGGGTTGGGTGGGCTCAGTATCATCACAGGATTCTTCTGAGAGGGACACAGGAAGATCAGAGTAAGCCTGAGAGAGGGGATGTGATGGCAGAAGCAGAGGGTGAGGGAAGGGACCACAAGCCAAGGAACATGGGTGGCCTCTTGAAGCTGGAAAAAGTAAGGAAATGGAGTCTCTTCAGAGCCTTCAAAAGGAACACAGCTCTGCAGACACCTTGATTTTAGCCCCATCAAATTCAATAATAATGGTACCCATCTCATAGGGCTGTTGTGCCGGATTAAAGAAGCCATTGTCTAAAGTACTTAACAAGTAGATGGCGAGTGGACGCGTGGAACTCAGAGGATGTCATTTACAAATGGCTGGGCGACTGCCAGGGTGCTACCTAACTCTGGTGACCTCACTTGATAATTTCCCGATCACTCATGTTTATTCTTTCTACATTCCTGTCATGCTCACTGACTTTGTTTTACACTGAAGAGACAGAATGTACAAAGAGCCAACGGTCAAAGCATGTACCAAACTGGAACTCTAGCCCACAGACTATAGCAACCAGCTCAGGATGTCAGACCATTATCTGATCAGCTCAGGAAGTCAGCCTGTTCTCTGGAAATCAGACTGTAGCAAGTCAGACTCCTATCTCTCCTAACAATCCAGGAAGTCAACAGTAAGCTCTGAAACAACAGCTCCAAATGGCCAGGATTTTATTATTAACTGACAGCTTCCCTGACATTTCTCTCTGCAACCAAACAGAGGAATTCAAATATGCAGCCTTAACCAATCAACAATGAGAGGCTTCGCTTCCAGTGGCCCACTTACATCTTCCCCAAGCCACAAGCCCAGAAGAAACAGCTCTGAGTTGAACAGATGCCATCTTGCCTCTGACTGCCATGTTGAGACTCTTGGGTAAATTCCAAGACAGTAACCGGTGACTTCAAAAACAGCAGGTGACCATCTACTGATTGCCAAGAGACTCCACACTGTCTGAAGACCCTTGTCAACCAATCAGAGTCAAATGGACTAAGGAATCCAAAAGTTTCACAACAAATGCCCTATACTCAGACCACTCCCCATTTGCTACATTACCCTCTCCCCCCGCCTCTCACTCCGGGCCCAGGGGCATGCATCTGGGGACTGTCCCTTGGTTGTGGACCAAGATCATGAGTCTCATTCTCAAATAACACTTTCTTGATTTTGTTAGTTTCATTATTTCTTTGTTTGCAGCCCTCCCAATCCAAGACATACCCAATGTCTTCCCATTTTTCCACTAGGAAGCTTTTCCTTGTCTGTTTTTGAGTCTCTGACAAGCCTAGGTGACAGTGGTGGACTCCAAGATCTGAATAACTAACCTTTGCATGTTCTCGTTTGGTTAGTCTTTGTTTATTCCTATATATCACAGCCAGTGAGTGTGGCTTTTGGGCTGAGAAAATGCCCTCTACTTCCTGACGTAGACAAATTTGGTCTCATGTGACAGGATTTGAGGGCCAACTGTGGCCTCCTGAAGCCCAAGACCCCTCTTGGTTTCTATCTATGGCTTTCAGAGGAATAGGAGATGAGTGCAATAAAATAATGATGATGTCCTGTTTGAATTTGAATTACTTTTGGTATGCTGGGTGGAACATAAAGGAAGTAATCAGTGGAGGCAAATGGGAAAAGTCCCCAATTGGAATTTTGTTTTTAAGCCACACTTGAGAGACAACAATTTAGGAATGAAGACAACACTTATCCCTCGTCCCCTGAACACAGGTCTCATTTTAAAGAAAAACAATGAGAAGGTAAGTTTTAAGTGGTGTCATAGGGAACGTTAGAAGTTAATGTTACTAATCTAGAAGCTATCAGGGCAAGGAAACATCCAGGTGGTTATGGAGTAGAGATATTACAAGAATTCTCTGCAGACATCTCAAATTGTTGGTCTTTAGAAATAAGGTCCACATGCAATGCTCTCTGCAGTGTCATTGCTAAGATCGTTACTAAGTTTATAGTGAGCATTATCAAGATGGATTCTCATGATTGTTTGGCTCCAAGGACTGCAGTAGATTATTATCCTCAGAGCCATTTATCATTTTCTCTCTCCCCCTTCCCCCGCTCCCTCTCGCTCTCCCTCTCTCTCCCTCTCTCTCCCCCTACCCCCATCTCTCTCAATAAAAGTGAAAAGTCAAGGTGTGGTAATGATTAAGAAAGTTGTTGGCATTGTAAGTAATCATAGGAATTTGCTTCTTTGGTTCAGTTTCCTAATTTAAATCCTTTTTCTGTCTCTGTAGATATTGTGGGTTTATTATTTATTACAGCTTTACAGCTTACAGCTTTTAATGGTTGAGACTAACAATGTATTTTCCATTTTATGTGGCTTCCCAACCATTTCACGTTCACCATTTTGATCTCTTTCACACCTTTATCCCATGAGGCTGGTAGGGACATAGCAGGACAAACTGTACATACCTCTCGAACTGATTTTTAAAAAACAAACCCTAACACTCAAAGAGGCGGAACACTTTACCCAAACTCATATTTTTAGCAAGTCTGAATTCCAACTCAGTTGTTCTGAGATCAACTGTTTACCGCCTGCCAATAGGACTCGCAATACTTTCACTGGACACAATCCAGGTCAAGTTTCCCCTTTGAACTGACAGTAAATGTTTCAAAAGTAAGAGCTCTTTAGGTTAAGTCTGGAGGAGAGGAATTGAGAGAATGATGCTTTCTTGCCTTAGCAAGCAGGCAGCGGGGGTCGGATGGAGGAAGGCATATGGATTGCGCGCAAGCTGTAAATATTTGGATGCAGTGTCTCGGATTGTGCTGTCCAATGTGGTGTCCACATGGGGTGACAGTGCACCTCAGCTGTGGACAGCTTGAACTGAGAGATGCGGTAATGGTTAATTTCACATCAATTTCAAAGACTTCATAAGAAAAAGGAATAAAAACTACCTCATAATGTTTCTATTGAGTATATGTGGACCTGATGTATGAGGCTAGCTATATTTATTAAAATGAATTTCATGTGGTATTTTTTAATGTTGAATTAGTTTAATGAATAATAGAAATGAAAGATCACATGTGTGGTGCACATTTGATTTCTATTGGACCATCCTGGTCCAGAGGGTTTGCCTTCGGATAAGACATTTCCGTGGTAGTGAGGGATCTAGCTGTGTCTGAAACAGGACAGCCTCCCTCAGGAGAGAACCGAAGAACACGGGTCCACCCTGGCCTGGGGAAAGGAGCCCGTCTTCTGCAAGAATATTCAAGAAGCCCCAAGAGTTCCATGTGGCAATTTCAATGGAAATATTTTCACTTCAGAAAGCTTGTTTCTTTCCTAAACTCCACCCAAGGCAAAATGGATTATTGCTTCCTGGAAATTGAACCAGGGGACTTGAAAGTGTTTCATATTAAAAACAGAAAAGCCCAAGAAGGAGAAAAAATAATTACATTTCTGAAAGCTTTTAGAACAAATGCCTGCTTGTGAGAAACAGTTTTCCTATAAATTTTTTATTCCTACTTTTCTTTCTTTTGTTCCTGGGCCGAGGAGTTCCACATGGATATTGGAGATGATGTTACCCTGGGGAGGGAGATCAAAGCCACTCTGGGTTCACTTGCTGCTGAATTTTACTCACAGTCCTCCAGCTTCTGCCCCCACACCCCCTGAGATGAAGTGGGCGTAGAGCTCTGGAAAACAGGCAAGAGCGCAGAGAAAAATCCACAGCTACCTAGCATCTAAGCCGTCTGGTTCCAGCAGCAGGATGCAAGGCTTATTTGTGGGAACCTTCCCCTCGACAGGCCAAGCGATGCTAGAGAGAACTACAGAAAACAAGGGCCCCATTCAATTTAACACGTTAGCTATGAACCAGCGAACAGGCCACACGCTGGAAGGGGAATTCCTGGGCTAAGAACTGGGTCTTAGTATTTCCTAAAGCCTAGACCCAGGGGTCCCACTGTCCTTAGAGTGAAGCTCAAAGAGTTTGTGCTGGACGGGTGGCTCCTTTCACCTCCACATCCACTGGGTCCATTGAGGGGGAGTGATGGCCCCACGGACTTGACCTGGGAGTCTGAGGAAATGATGACACGTAGGCGCACTCTCATCTGGGGAGGGGACCATAAATGTGATTTGATCAATGCTTTGAGATTGCATGGATGGCAAGCTGGGAAGAAAGGACTCAAACTTCGACACTCTGCAGCACGAGTCAGCTCTCAGCTAAGGAACTGTGAGGACCTGTGATCATACTGGGTCATCGTTTTACAGAGATAATGACGCATGGGGTGTGGCCAAGGTGGGTAATGAGAATGGTATCCAAATGTGGTTAGAGCCTTTAACCTCAAGGAATATATATTTTTCCACCTTTGCACTGGGGGTCCTGATAGGCAGGGGGTGTGGACTTGTTCTGTGTCACTTAACAGGTCACTTCTGGTAGACAATTCACCACGGGTCTCAGGTTTCGGCTCGTGTGGCAAACACAACGCTGGCTTTTTTTTTTTTTTTTTCAGATAATCTTTCCAAAGATGTTTGCATAGTGAACAGCCTTGGAAAGCAAAGATAATGTCTCTCTCCAGAGCAAAGCACTGATTTATTTTAAGCCTTGAAACATAGTCCTAGTGTCTTCCTCCTGAGTCTGTCCCGTCTGCTGGGCTCTTTCTCCTCAAGCTCCGCCAAGGCCTCACAGTAGGACAGGGATGGGCCATGAGAAGCGTCCACTGTAATGCAGATCTGGGTCGGGGGAGGAGGGCAGCGGGCAGGGGGAGAGGGCTTCTCTCTGTCTCCACGGTGGGGGAAAAACCTGTCTGTGGGAGAAAGCCTTCAGAAACTACTTCTTGTAGGTGGGAAAAGGGTGAGGAGTGACCTCTACTTCAAAGGGAAGGAGACGCATTGTAACTGAACCCACAACTACAACCAAGGAAGGGGCAGGAGGCTGCCACACCCCAAGACCCAGACACACAGCGTGAGCCTAAGGCTGAACTTAAGTCAGACCCACCACCACCCCTAGACCCCGTACTGGCGAGCTCGGAACGGCTGCTGGGGGAGGAGAGGGCAGCATGCAGGGACTCTTGGGACACAGTGGAAGGTAAGGTGTGCAGGCAGCCACGGAGATACTGCTCTGTTCCCCCAGCCCGCCCCCAGCAGAAGGTGCCTCCTCAGAAGTTTGAAGTCTGTGGTGCGCTGAGTGCAACCAGACGGACGAGTCTCATACGCCCACCCCGTTTCTCAAGTCCTCGCAGTCAACGCCCACAGAAGGAAAGAAGTACCCGTTTCCAGGCATAAGCATTCGTTTCAGTTACACCTGTTTTGTTCACTCACCATGAAGTGGTAAGAAAAACTACAGATTTCCAAGAGACCACGGATCAGCAGAACTCGATTCAGAAATGACACAGAAATGGAACCATCAGGCAGGACATTGAAAATAATTGTAATTCATGTGAATTCTGTTCATTCGAACATAGAAGAAGGTGGACTAAGGAAGAAAAATGGGTACATTCTGCAGGCAGATGAATTAGAAAAAAATCAAGTATGTATTAGGAAAGAAAACAGCCTAAATGGAATGAAGAATGACTTTGATGGCACATTGTTAGGACCGACATGAGTAAAGAATGAAGAGGTCAGTAGAGGTGACCCAAACGGAAACCCAGGGCGAGAAGAATGGTGAAAAAAGCAACATTCGAGAGCTGTGAAACAGCATAAAGTATTCCAACGTCAGCATAATGCAATCCCAGAGGGGGAAAAGAGGGGCAGAAGAGGGAAGTTTTCTGGTATTTTCTAGAACCAGAATAGCTATTTTATGCTTACAGAGGCTTCCATCATGGCTCTGCCTCGCAGTAGCTGTGTGATATGGGAAAAGTAACTTCTCACGGCAGAGACAAGCTGCATACTCACAACCCTACGAACCCTCTGCGGAAACACAAGCCATTGTCCCTGCTAAGTCCTGTGGAGACTGAGACCAGCGGACACTAGAGCGCGGGCAGAAGGGATGGGCCCTTTTCCACCTGGCCCTGAATTCCCTCCCTCTCTCTTACCCTCTTGGCAACCAGGGAGACCCCTGCTGTGGACAATGACATCAGGGGTAGAAGGAGGGGGGTTCTGAGTCGCTATGTGGAGGCAAGGTGCTCAGATTATATGAGCATAAATCTCTCTCTGAAAATATTTAGATCTGGAGGTTGATTCGTTATTGCAGCCTAGTCTAGCCTACCTTAACTAACATGCCTCTCTTAGCCTCAAGTTTCACATGGGTAAGATGGGCATAATAATGCCTACTTGATGGAATTTTCATAAGAATTAAATAAGATGATGACAACATATTAGTACTAAAATGTTTGCCTTCCCTCCTCTGCCCTGCCCACCTCTTCACCTCCCTTCCCTCCTCTCTCCTCTCCTCCTTTTCCTTTCCTCTTTGTTTGCAAGTTCTCTGTGTTGACATGCTTTTCTCTTTCCCTCAGTGACCTCATTCTAGGCCCGTCTACACACTAAACATATGCCGATGACGCTGATCAAAATTCTGTTTTGGCCATATTAACACTGACACACTACTTCCTTAAGAGAAGAGGTGAGTTTGTTCAGAGATATAGGACAGAGTTATCGACAACATAGGTGGTTTTCTCTTGATTTTCCTCCACCGGCTCATCCTCACGCACCTCACATTCTCAGGTCTTCTCCAGTTGAATGAATGACACTAACTCCAACTCATTTGTTCAGATTAAAGCACCAGCAGTCCTCTTTGCACTTACCAGGACGGAGGGTCCACGTCTTTCCAGGCATGGGCCCTTGAGGCTGGCAGTAGGGCTGGCGGACTGTGCTGGAAGGTCCTGTCCAAAGAGTCTTCTGTTCTTGGTACAAGGTTGGTAAACACCTGGGGTCCAGTCCCCGACTTGGTGGCTGTGGGTGACGACATACCAAAACCACATTCCAAATCCATTGCCTTCTTTCCTTTTCTCATAAATCCATTGCCTTCTTTCCTTTTCTCATAAACATGGATTAGGGATACCAGTCAACTCAGCTTTATCTCTTTGTAAATATATAATAGAATCTAACTACCAGGATGATTTAAATTTCAATATCATCTATGTGAAAAACACAGAGACAAATTTTTTTTTTGTTTAACACTTGGACAACTTACATTGTTCCTTTTATGCCTTGTTTTTTCCTAGTATGATATTTCTTCGAGTTGGACATGGGAAATTGATTAGCCTCTCATACTTTTCTACAACAAAAGTGAGCCTATGCATAGATGAATTTTTCTGACCCTAAGGCTTTATTATTAGTTTTGTTCTTGGATTGAGTAATTATAACAATTGTTATTAGTACCCAATTACCTGCTTCCCTGGTGTTGGCAGAAACACTGATTTCCACATAAAAGCCCTGCTGAGTTCTCCAGGGGGTGTAGTCTCAGACCACCTACTAGAGAAGTTTGAAAGCTACACATTAACATAGTGGTTTGGTCAGCTGCCTCCAGCTGAAATGCAGTCCACATACAACCAAATGACCCCAGTTCATGCCCTGGGCCAGGGAGAACCACCAAGCAGTACAAGTAAATAAAAGTTTCTTTCTGGTCTCTTCCCTCCTGCCTGCCTGCCTGTTTGCCTTCATTCCTACTTGCACCTTTCCTTAAAAAAAAAAGGAAGTAAGAAACCTACACATCATCCTCGCATATGTTTAAACTGATATTTCACTTAAAAAATTAATCTAAATTGACATGCTCTGGGGGAGTAGCAGATGAGTCCGCTGCGCCAGAGCCCACATACATGCCAAGGATCTGGGTTCAAGACTCAGGACCAGGGGAACAGCCAAGATGAACAATTAAATAAAATAAAATGCTTCTTCCTCCTCTCTTCCTGCCTGTGCATTTCTTAAAAAAAAAAAAAGTAAACAGTGGCAAAGTATGTAATTTCCAATGTCTTAACAGTATTAGAAAGAAAATTATCCACAAACTCTTTGCGATAGAACTTTTTTGCACAATGTAGTTTATAGCTCCTTCTGTGAAGCAATTATGGTTCTTGATAAAAACACATGAGTAATATCCAGATAGACTAACGGATTCAGAACTCTTGAGAAGGTAGAGGTCCCCACTCATCTATCTGAAAACACATAGGTCAGATGTTAGCCAATTCACGCTTGTTACTACCTTTTTCCTGAGGTGTCTCTTCCAGCTCACGGACTGGCTGGCTGGAGGGAAGCCTCATCCCACTAAACCGGTTTGAAATAGAATTTGAATAGCAAGTTGATCTGAGAAGTGATTTTAACAAATGACATTTTAAGATATATTTGTTATGTATCTTTTGTTTTGCTTTTTTGTTCTTGAGTAATGACTACCATTAGTATTATTACCCAATTAACAATAAATGTATAAATAAACATAGATGTATAAATAAAATGACTAAACGTATAAATATGTATCATGCATTTTGATAAGTGATTACATTTTACATTTAAATTTTATTGGAAATAAACTTACTGAGATGAATGGAGCTGGCTTCTTCCCTTCCTGCAGGAAGGGCACATACCCATAACATTTCCTGTGTTGCTAGAAGGAGCTAGCATTCACCATAGGATGTGTTCTTGAGTTTTGTTGTTTAAAGGACATAAGCTCTGAAGACTGTTGTTCACATAACAATTACATGGCAGCAGACAAACTGTTACAATGTTACTCAACTTTGGGTTTCTCTGAAAGCACATTGAAAAAATAGACGCACCAGCTGTCTTGTCTAGTTCTCTTTCAATGTTGTCGAAAGCAAGGAATGTGGGGAAAAATAAGGATTTGCGAAAGAATCTGCTCCTCAGTTACTGGAATCAAAGATAGCGCAAGGGTGTAGTTACACCTTCTGGAGCTTGAAGGTATTACCACCTGAGGACAGTGTCCAGGCATAGGCAGGTAACTTGGCTCTCTGGGGAAAAAAAAGGTCTCCTTTGCAACTTTTGCCCATTTCCATGGTGTAAATACTTGCAGTACAGCCAGTTTCAAACTACCCACTTGATTCCTCCCATCAGGAGTTGGGATGGCCCCCCTCTGCCCGCTGCCAGGAGGAAGCAGCCCCAGTGAACACTCTCCCAGCAAGATCCCCAGAGAGGTAGGCAGTGCACCTGTTTTGTGAAACAGGATGGGGGATTTTCAAGGGAGGGTAGGAGATGAGAACTGACCTGACCTCAGGGATGTCAGTTCATGATGTGCACCCACATGAGAAGCGAGCACTGACCTTCCAGGGAAGTCAGAACTGGGGGCGGCAATGGAGCCAGGCTGGCATCAGTGACCACTGTTACCACCAGAGTCCTAGGAATTGAGTCGGAAAGACTTGGAGTGTTGGTGCTCGGCGGTTAATGGAGAAAGACAATGCAGGAGTCTTGCTACTTTAGAACTTAAGTTCTAAAGCAAGTGTTGGCTTTGGTTATCTTAAAATGCAACTTCCAGGTATGCCCTGGTGGCTAAGTGGTTAAGTCCTCCAGATGTAGTCCACATACATACGTGGGTCTCCCAAGGACCCAGGTTCGGGACCTGGGTGGGGAATGCAGACAACCAAGATGAATAACCAAAATAAAAATAAATAGAAAGTGCTTCCTCTTCTCTTCCTGCGTGCCTACCTACTCGTCCTTATTCCTGCCTGCACCTTTTCTTTAAAAAAAATATGACTTTATGCTGGCTTCTCTCCTTTTATAATCTTTCATCTCCTCTATCACAGGGGCTGGGCTTCTGCTTGGGGTAGGAAAACACAACCCACAGTAACAGTGGCTCCATCTTGGATCAAATCAGGAGGATCAGTAACCAAGAAACCAAAGGCTTCCCTTCTAAGGTGATCAATGTCAGGTAACTGTGGCCTGGTTCCCTAGTTTCATCAGTGAGGTTCCTGGTGGCTCCTTATTAACTTCTCAGAAGACTTTTTAAGTCTTGTTTAATGACAAATGGCAGGGCAGAATTATGTCACCACATCCTAAACAATTCTAGGATACAACCCGTATCTCACGTTGCTCTTTATTTTTCTTTATAATATTGACTAGACCGACAAGGAAAGTCTCTTGGCAACCTGACATCTTCCGATAACCCAAGGCAAGGGTCATTTTGTTTAACCTTGGCCAACCGGAGACTTCCCTTTTCTCATCTAAATCGTGCTTACCATACATTGAGGGTGTGTGTGCTGCCTTTCCACACAGAAAAGTATCCATCTTCAAAACAGCCCATGGCAGGAGAGTGTGACCATCTCAGTAACAAAAGCTTTCACTACAAAGCACTTCTTTGTATACTTCTTTTATTGGAAACAAAAATAATCCCAGTAACGCAAAGCAAAAAGCAAAACTTGCTAGAAAATTTACGGAGAGTATATTAAACACAATCATCAAATCTCCTCCAAAAGAAACAGGATGGGCTATCACTCCTTCAAATGCTACTTCCCGGAGGGAAATCCTATCTCCCCAGGAACTGAGCAAACTGGCAGGCCCACAGCAGGGTCCCAGAGGGATTAGGTACCTGGCACAACTAAGTATGGACACTAGGTCCTAATAATTATTAACACTCCCAGGAGTTTTCAGTGAGGTCTTTCCATCTTCCATAGTGTTCTTGTCTGCTGGGTTTACACTGATATACAAAGCCACCCTGTCATCCATAGGACATCGGCTTTAAAACTTACTTTTGGGGACAGTCACGAGAGACTGGTGCAATCCACTCCTAGTCGCTCTGGTTCCCATTGTACCTAGTGGATGCAGATTCATGGCTGCCCAGGTCTGTCTTCATGAGAGTACAGACATGAAATCCATTCTTTGCGGGCAGGATCCGGACTTGTGTTACCCCGTTACCCAATTCAGTTTCATATTATATTTTTCCCCTCCTGTCTCACAATACAAAAAATATTTAGAAACAGATGTTCCTACCAACCAGAAGGTTGTCATTAACTATCTTGCTGGTTGAAAGGCACATGTTCTTTAACTAGCCGCTAGGCATACCCAGGCTTGAAATTTACACCATTGATGGCAGGAGTTTACCAGAGCGGAGGTCCCTCCGTCCAGCCGCGGGGCTGGGCTGGGCTGGGCGGTGCGCACGGCTCTCAGATCCACACACATCACAGCTTGCTTCTTGTTTGTCCCATAATGCCCTTCCAGGAGTCAACACATCAACCCCAGAAAAGGTCCCACTTGTTTCCACTTCATACCCCTAAGTCTTGGCTATTCTCCACGCCCTGATCCAATCTTGAAAATGTTTTCCTTATTTGAAAATTCTTCCTCCCTCCCACCCGCAACAAATGTCCTTTGTCCCTTAAAAAAAAAAAAAAAAAAAAAAAATCCCTGAAAGATCCAAACTGAATAACAATGAAGATCTGATTGGAACCTTCATAAGGCTGACAATGTAGAATTGTATTTCTTAAAAAGTGTGTAACCACATTTGTCTGGGCTGCAAAAGCCACCACAGAATAAGATCAGAATAGAATTTCAACTGACTCCCTAACTTCCTTAGAATGGCTTAGATTTCAGGTCCTTCCTGTGCCCCCCCCCCCCCCAATAGAGGAGGGATACATTACTAACTATAGGTGATAAGAAGTATAAAAAAGTCTCTGCCTTCCAAGTACAGAAATGAGAATGTAAGTTTGCATCTAATAAGTAATCATTTTAGCAAAAATTTAATTACAATAGACTATTTGCAATTCTCTTCATTCAGTAGGTTCTTGATGTGAAGGCCAGGCATGTTGGGATAGTCTTATTTATATTTAATCCTAATTATTATAGCTCCTTTTGATTTACAGTCCTTCCTAACTTCCTACACTGGGCCCAGACTAGGTTTTTAGGTAATAAGTAATAAACATGTGCTAAAGAAGTAAAAGTTACATCTAAATAGGAGGTGGTGTCTGAGAATGTACAGTAAACTGAAGCAAAGGATGATGGGTTTTGCTTCGAGTATAGCAAGGTGCCTCCTTAATTAAAAATGCGACTTTATCAAATCCTAAACCTGCAAGAATGTTGACCACGGTGACATCTGAGGTGCCTGTCAGTTTGATCTCTCAGCGTGTCTGCACAGGCAGGGTTTGGGGGGGGCCAGGGGAGGAGTCTTGGGTGCTTTTTTTCCTATGGCTCTTTTTTTTTTTGAGCTCTTGACCCGTTTGGAAAGTGCATGCGTTCTAGTGATCCCGAACCATGGCCACAGAAGTACCAGGTCTACGGTAATTCAGGTACCAATACCTTGTCCGTGCAAAACAGGGAGGGACTTTGTTGTCCCATCACAAAATAATTGAGACAATGAAACAAAAAAGGAGAAAAAAAAAAAGGACTAGTTGAGGCTTTTATATACATTCATTGCTTCTAACAATTTTTTTTTTTTTAACAAGAAAAATGCAACATCCACTACTCTTAATGCAAGGGCTCTGCCACAATACTGTAGAGTTCTGGGCTCAGGCGGCCGGGCACACCGACCCTTAACGCCCGGGAGCACAGCCCCACAGCAAGAGGAAACCGGACAGATGTCCGCCCCCATGACCTTTTCATATGTACATTTTTAGAATATTCTGCAAATCCCAGTTTGAACAACAATACAACAAAAGACAAACAGGCTTTATATTAAACGTCCATATTCTTCACTGTTAACTTCTAAAGCAGCTTGGAGGATCTTGCCACTTGGAGTGTACTGCAAACTGACTCCATTCGAAGGACCTTGGCAGGATAGCAGCACAGGAGTTGATTCATCACTTTTGACAATGTAAACCTTTCATAAAATTATATTTCACTTAAAATTAGGATCGTTCAAAGGTCTGATCGTCCCGTTCCCTGAGGCCTGCCAGGGGAGATCTGGCTTCATACCATGGGTCTCCTGCTTTCTGGCCACTGCATTTCAGGAAGAACCTGAAATCGAACCATGGAAAGGAGCCCTGTGGAAGGAAGAAAGATGAGCTGGAGACGAGGCTGTGCCCACACAGCCCACGTGAAGCCACTCGTGGCTAAAGTCGTGGAGCCAGAAATGGAGTCCCCTGATCATTTTCCCGCTGCATTTTCAATAGAGTGATCCTCAGGGCTTTAATCAAACATGTAGATGCCAAATAATGTGAGTTGAATTCTGCTTTGCCCAGGGACAGGTAAACCTCCCATGAACAAGGTCAAAGAGACAACAGATCTATGCCTCACAATAAACAATTCCGTTGACATGGGTGTGCACAGAACTAGGTGGAGACCAAACTCCTCAGTGGCCAGCGTGTGACAGGGGTCTCGGGTGGCTGAGACCCAGGGATTATGTCCCCTCTCAGAAACGCTTTTCAAGAATTAAGACACAAACTGTCCAATGGAAAAACGATCACATATGCAAACAAATAGTGTAGAGGCCATAACTAAGTACAATTTTTAAAAAAATGCTGAGATGCATGTATGATTTTTTTTTTTTAAAAGCAGCTTTCAAAATATCAACCACAGCATCAAACATTGAACAGAGTACATTCCAAAGTTAATACAGATAAATGGTATATAATGCAATAATGCCACAGTTATTCCACGTATGTCTCAAGGCTGACTCTAAACTTGAAAAAATAGTTTCTAGGTTACTAGCTGGAGATTTCACTTTTGCTACTTCTCTAGAGTTTTCCACCACTGGCTTTTTTTTTTTTTTTTTTTTTTTGCTTTTTTTTCCTTTTTGAATGCCCCGGGATGTACAAACCCCCCACAATTCCACACCTGGAACAATCCCGCCCCTCCCTTCTGTCAGGTTTTCAAATAAAACCAAACTACAATGACAAGATAATGTTTTACATGGTCATTCCATAGGCTGAGGTCATGAATCCACGACACCTCATTTCAACGCTCCCTGTAGGACAGACGCCCTCCCCAGTGTCATTTAAAGCCTTGCTTTAAACTGAGGCCACACGGGTCACACATAGAGGCCAAGGGTGTCTCCTTCCTCAAGGCTCCTTTCGGTGGTGGCTTCAGCGGCACTGCCAGACTTGCCACCTCACGTCTAGGAGGGGCGCAGGACCTCCACTTCCTCCCTCCACAGAGCTCAGGAGAAAAGGGCCTGACTGGGGGGGCCCAGGTTGCAGGCCCAGCTCCCTCCGACTCTTCCCGGATTGTGGAATTCTGAGTCCCGTCAGCGTGCTGATGTCCCGGGGCCACACTGCCCTGTGGAACAGCCCTGGAGCTGGCCCGCGGGGTCCAGACTCTGCTCCGGGGCGAGGGCTCCCAGCTGGGCTTGGCAAGGCAGGCCCTCGGACTGCGGCCTCCGACGGAGAAGCAGGCACTTGTGACGGCCCGATGTTGCTGGGTCCTTGCGTCCCAGAGGCTTCTGTTCCGTACAGAGCCAGTATCTGCAGGGGGAGCGTATCCAAAATATAGGAATATACACATCAGGGCTTAAGGTACTGGATGATATTGTATAAATTGCTAAAATGCTTCTGGCACAATCGGTAGCTTAAAAAAATACTTTCCTATGGTTTAAGGGCATATTTCCCCCCATCACTGTTCTTCAATGTGAAAATCTTGGCGGGGACCAGGTTCCCCTGAAGCTGCCGATCTTTCTCTTCCAGGCGAGGATGTGCCACTCGCGTGGTCTGCTCTCCAGGGCGGGAGGAGCAGACTTCCCTCCAAGCCTTCCCGCGGTCATCACAGCCTCCAAGGCAAATAAATGCCGGGAGCAGCAATCTCTCCGTCCCAACTCCCAGCAGCCAGAGAGCGGGCTTCTGGGGCAGTCAAGTGCTTTGTCGCTTGTTTGCGCTTCAGTTGCGATCCGTCCAGCCAACGACAAGGAAAACAAACCCCTCTCAGAGGCACCAGAGAACCGGGGGGCTGCCAGCTGGGGCTTGGCAAATGGTGACAGGATTTCCAAAGACAAGAGGTTCCGTGGGACTGTCTTAAATAAATAAATCTTTTTTTTTTTTTTTCCCTTAATAATGTAAAAAATAAATGATATTTCCCTTTGGCAGTAAATAGCTGATTCGACGTTTAGCCTGAAAGCTGTTTTTGCTTTTTGTTTTTTCAGAGACCGTAGCTTCGTGTCATGGTACCTCATGGACAGTGCGTATTCTTTCTACTGCTTTAATGAACCTTTTGCATATTTGTTTGTGGCCGCCTGTGGACTTCACTTGTGGCCCAGATAGGCACCCAGGGTGACGCAAACTCCCACCAGGGCCAGGCTGAGCAGCGCCTTCAGAGACAGCCAGGAGAAGTCGAAGAGGGGCCGCATGCTGGGGCCATACAGCTCCACAAAGGCGTCCTGCAGCGGGAGGACAGAAGAAGAAAGGACATTAGAGACAGGGCAGAGACCGCTGTCCTACAGGGAGAGAGGCAGTGGCCTGGGCACCTGCGGACGGGCGAGGAAAAAGGGTCACTGGTCTTTGGGGACAGTGGTTTCAGACCCACTTTGTTTAAAAATTTTTTTATTGCAGTAACTGATTTTACACGTTAAAATGAACTCTTCTGTGCAGGTTCCCCATAGGTGGTGCATTTTGTCTGTTCCTAAGACGTAAGTCAACACACCCTGCCCTCCACCCCATCACCAAGTGTTTTTCACCAGTGTCCGGTGTCTGCCACCACTTGCCCTGTCCCACTCCCTCAGGTCTACTGCAAGTCCATTTCTTTTTCACGTCCATGTGTCAGTAGTCCACGGCAGCCCTTGAGCAGGCACTGAGGCCTTGATGCTGCTCTCAGGTGGCTGTCCTGGCTCCTCTGAGCAGGAAGGGAGGCGCTGCAGCCTCACACCGGCCCCCGCGCCCGGGCCGCGTGCTCAGGGGGACAGGCAGCTGTGGTGGAGGGGGGCTGCGCTGCCGGGTGGGCAGTGGTGCTGTGATGAGTCAGGAAGAGTGGGCAGCACAGCAGTGTCCACACCCTCCTGTCACACAAGAGGGACAGGAGGTTGAGGCTATGGCCTGGAGCTAATGTGTTTTTCTGTGATTCGGGCCTTGGGACCACTGGCCACGGAGTGCCACGTGGCCCCCTTTTTTGCCCCATGCCTGCCGCGTCGCGGGGATGAGGAGAGCAAGGAGCTGGTGCCCACGATGGGGCAGACCACCAGCCCCACCTTTAAACATCCTCTTGAAGATGATAAGACAGGATGAGCATAATTGTGTGCAATGAAGCCGTGCCCCCCACAGAGCCTGCAGCCACTGAGGTCGGTTCTGATCACTCAGCACACAGGTCCCTTCCTGTCGCTGCCTGGGGGTGTCAGGGCAGCAGTCACTGGATTGCCCGGAGAACCAATCAGTGAATGCTCTTAGATTTTGGCGGTTCAAATCTACGTTTGGACCTGATGAGTATTTGGACAACTCCCTAAATGAATATCTGAATATATTAATCAGTAAATGAAATCATTTTCACTGGGGGTGATTCATTCAGGCCTGAAGAGGAAATGCGATGCAGCCCCACCTAACCCCCACTAGCCTGAACGGGGTGCATGGCGCCAATCCGGACCAGTAGGCGCCAGCCCTCGGGCGGTGCTAGTGGAGAAACTTTGTTCAATGATTAGAGTTTTTCAAATTCAGTCACTGGTTTGAATTCTGTCTTTGCCTGATGCTTCACCGAGATGCTTGCTCTGCCTGCTTGAAGTTATTCCTTCTATTTCTCTGGACACCAGTGTGAAGGTGAGCGCTTAACATCATTAGAACTTCCCGCATTATTACATATAGACTACCCAGTTATTTTTCTTGACAGCATAGTA
Source organism: Solenodon paradoxus (assembly GCA_004363575.1). Lineage (NCBI taxonomy): Eukaryota > Metazoa > Chordata > Mammalia > Eulipotyphla > Solenodontidae > Solenodon > Solenodon paradoxus. Next base: position 220,604 of record RJWH01002001.1, on the reverse strand, counting down.
TTCCTCTCCCCATATCAGTGTGCATCATATATATAAATATAATCCATTTCTGATTAGATTGTTTTAACTTATTATTACAAGCAATATTATGATACATCTTTGTATATAAATTCTTGTCTACTTGTTTTGTTTTTTTTTGAGACAAATTCTTAAAAGTGAGTCACCAGAATTGCTCCTGCAGGCACCCAGGATTTGTGCTGCACCATCCTTACTGTCACTGGCTGCCCCATGTGTGACCGGTGTCACCTGGCACACATGGCAGGTGAAGCTGGGGGTGCCCAGTGGGGATGACCTTGCCCCCAGGGGACATCTGTGTACTTGGACTCATGTGCCAGTAATGATTTGGGATGAGGGTGCTGCTGGCCAGAGTGGGTGAGGGACGCTGGTCAACACCCCACAAGGCACATGACAGCCGGCCACCCCGAGACTCCAGCGCAAATACCAGGCAGCAGCGCGGAGACTGAGAAACTGGAAGCAGACTGAGAAGAAACCGTGGTCATGCACCACAGATGACCCGATGGCCCATGTCATTGTCAATATCTTTGGTAAAATTAGCTCAAGATTTCTCCCAGACACGTAACTGTCCCCCAACCAGTGGGCAAGGTGCCCGAGCCGAACTGGATTCACTTTTACCAGGAGAGGGCGCAAGGGTCTCCTTCTTTCTTACTCTTTTGTCAACATTTTCTAAATTTGAGCCTTAGAACAGCAAGGCCCTGGACATAAATGACATAAGTGAGGAGAGCTCGTCGCACAAAACCTAGGTGGCACCGTGACTGCCTGTCAAGGGACGTACCTTCCCTGTAAATTAGCAGGAAAACAGGGCAGGGAGGGCACATGTCGTATTTGTGAGCAGGAGAAACGTGCTTCTCAGTGATTCCCAGGATCCCACAGACACAGCTGCAAACGTCTAACAGTCTTCCCCTCGGTGCTGCTGTCCAAGGGGTAGGCAGGCGGGACCCCCAACAGCCCAGCCAGAGGACGCCCCAACAACCCCGGCACTTGCACTGAGCCATACGCAACTGGATTAGCACTGAGCATGCTGGGGCTCTGCGTTCCTTCTCCGATCAGAGGGGTTTCTTGGGCACCAAATGAAATGGACTAAGCCCTTGGCCTTCTGACTGTCCTAGGAAAGTGAAGGGGGACACGCTCGAGCTGGCGTTTTCTTCCAGTTTGCCTGGCGAACTGGAGGAGGAGCAGGAGAAATGCCTCTCCAAATAGTCTTCCTCTCTGAGGGTGGAATGATTCCCTCTCCCAGCCTTCATGCCTTCACATAAATCACTGCACACAGGAAGAGACAAAGGGACCATTTCTGACGCACGTTATAAAGAAAAACATTGTTTCTAGAGTGGAATGAGCTAAGGTGGCATCTCTTGACCCAAGGAGTAAGCAGAGGCACCCAAGCAGCCCAGGGGCCTGGGAGGGGCTCTAGATTTGGGGAAGAAGAGCCCAGTATCATCCCGGCTTTGACATTTTATTGTTTGTGACCTAGAGCAAACGACCTAGCCCTGAGCATCATTTCTTTCACCATAAAATTGCTGCCGTGAAGATTAAGGCAGGTAACTGGTAGCCATTTATTACCTCGATCCAGAATGCGAGCCTGTGTGTTCAGCACTTGTTCTCTCGCCTGCCTCTGGCAAGCCCTCCCCAGCACCCCCACACCTGTCCTTCCCTCCAGGTGGCCTGCGGGTCTGCTATTGTCCCGGAGCCATTTCCATTTCCTAGCTGCCTCTCCATGGGCAGACGGGTTTCAGGACTGAACGTCCTAAAAGCGAATTTCATAGAGTCTTCTTGCTTCTCAAACATCCTGATTAGGGTGATTTCCGAAGTCTGTTTGAACAGGCTGTCATTATTTGTTTAAGTTTGAAAGCTGTTTTAAATAAACACATGCTCATTTTATGTATTAAAAGCAACCAAGAGGGAAAAAGAAAACCTGGGCTGTCGTGGGATTCCCACAAACCTTGTCCGGGAGCTGGTGCTGGACTGGCCAGAGCGCTGGCTGATTCCGGGGTGGGAGAGAAGGGTTTTTTTTGGGGGCCCCCACCTCAGAGAAGACGACATCTCCCACAGACTTCAAGTCCAGAACCTCAGCCTGAAACTCGGTTTGAGTCTGAGCTTTACTCTTGAGCAGCCCCCTCGGGGAAGGGCAGCTAACTCCCACCGCAGACCTTGCTGCAGGGCAGGGAGCCGGGAGTGTGGTTGAGGACACAGCAGACTCAGGACTCCTAAGAAGGGGACGTGGAAATGTGAAGGTGCGCTCGCCCCACGGTGTGCACTTCCAGCCGTGTCTCTTGCACACACGCATGCGCACACGCAGCACGCACACGCGCCCTTCCCTGGGGCCAGCCCACCCCGCAAACAATCCGTTCCCTTTAAGAACCCTTCCAGAAGTTTCAAACCTGATTCCAAATAAAAAGAACTTTAAAAATGAGTCAGGTTGGCAAAGACGGAAAAGCGGGCTGAGATCTGCCGAGCAGGGTGGGGCCCCGAGCATCAGCCACAGTCTTGGACTCCCAGGTGAAGGTCACTGCACTGCAGAGACCTTTCGCGCTGGGCATTAGCATCAGGAGCAGTCAACACATTACCCTTTGGTTCCACTTCTACGTATGCATCTTGAAAAAATAATAAAGTGCACAGGTTTGCTTACAGTCATCAAAACCTGAAGACAACTGAAGTGACTGGGTTGGTGAAATGACCTCTGACACATGCATGTGACGGGTGACGGTTCAGTTACAAAAACGTCCTGTACGATGACAGGCAAAGCGGCACTGGGTGAGACAGCACTGGGTGAAACGGGCCACGGTCAAACCGGCCCCTGCTCACTGCTGGGTGGGGCTCAGTAACCCGCAGACTGAGAAACTGAATATGACTCCGTGGGCAATAAACAAATTCGAAAATCAGTGCCTGCACAGTCCCGGGGCTGTGGTTCCATATAATCGTGGGGAGATCCTGCCGGGGAACCAGCTGTCCTGCCCGCAAAGAGCTTATAATCTGGAGAGAAGACGTGAACGAGGTGAAATCTGGCTGCGTCCCCTGCCCAGAGGGAAGACCTGTGCCCTGAGAGGTACAAACCCAGCTTCCAATCAGCAACCCAACACAGCTCTCAAACACCTCTGACACTCTTGTTTCCATCGTTTCATGGTTTTGTTTCCATGGGGTATGGCAACCTGGCGGGTAAGGGAGGAAAGGAAAGACGACCCCCAGGTACGCAGAGGTTTGCTGCGTGCTGCGGAAGGTCTGATAAAGCTCCAGCTCTTTCCCATAGGTGAGGCCGACGGAATGCAGGCAGGGGACGGAGTGTCGCGAATGAGCAGCTGTGAAGTGGATGGAGACCCCAGGGAGCTCAGCTCTACAGCCTCCTGCCCTTGAAAGGTTAGAATACTCAACCTTGACCGCTATCTCCCCCTTTTACCTTAACTCACTCCCTCTCCTCCTGACCTTCCCGGGGCGCCAGCCCTGCCCCTCCCTGGCCTGCCCAGCCTTGCTGAAGAATGTCACCCAGCCATGCCGACCTCTGCTCCACACCATGGTCCCCAAACTCAGCGAGTTCTCGAAACCACAGTCCCTCCTGCGACTGTTCCTGACAACCCCACCTCTCACGAGTCCTCGTCACCGGTTAGCGCCCCTTCTTCCCTGAGAAAGCGGGGGTCGTGGGTGAGAGTTAGCCGCAGCGTCCTATCCAGGGGTCAACTTGCGTCTCTATCTGCCCTCCTGCTCTTTTCCACCCTTCACCCCGTTCCACTGTCTTCAGTTGCTTCTGGAACCTTCCTCCATCAACTGTCTGTGCTCTCAACAATTCTACCTCATACTTCTTTCTGTCTCCTTTTTCATGAAAACATTCAGATTTCCTCAAAATGTCCATGCTGGTGCTGTGTTCCACCCTGACCGCTGTTTTCACTCTCCTGTCCCCCATCATGAGGACTCTGCTCACCTGTCCTCACCAGCCTTCCCACCCTGTTTGAACCCACCCAGCTGGCTGCTTCCTTCAGTGACAACCCCTGTGCCTCTGGGGCTCCCCAGTACTGTGCACGTGGCTAAACCCACTGCAGGAGTCTCGGGTCCCATTTACTCATAGACACCACTATAGTCCCTGCCTCCTGGAGACCGTCTCTGCCTCCTCGGGCCACCTCCCCTTCCTCAGCCACGGTCCCGGGCTTCTGTGTGGCCCATCTCTCTCTCTGGCCAATCTCCCTCACTCTTGTGGCCCCAACTCCATCCCGAGATGATGTCCTGAAACCTGTATCTCCAGCCCCATCTGCTCCTCTGATTGCCTGGTCCCTATTCCAATCACTTCCTACCATGTCCCACTGGAAGTGACTATGCATCAGTCCCAAACTGGAGTTCGGATAGGCCCATCCCCAGCAAGGGGCCTTCTCGGGACAGTTTCCTCATGCTCGCTCTTCCTCACCCCCGTCATTCACTGGTGACCCCCATAGCTGTGGCTTGGGTTCCCTGAAGCAGATCCTGAGACAAAGTTTGATCGTCACCGTTTCTTTGGGAGAGGATCTGAGGGCGCACAAGTGGGCAAGTGGGAAGTTAGACAGAAAAGGGAAAACAGTCAGGAGTTAGTTTATCAAGCAAGTAAGTGCTGATGGCAACTGAGCTTAATCCTTCTGGGAGACCTGGGTCCAGGGCAGCAACACACCTGTTCTCTTGTTCTTCCACTCAGGGACTAGGGCATGGGTGCGTGCTGGTGGAGCAGTGGTTGGATCAGCCACCTACGGCCGAGTGCAGTCCATATCCAGCCCAAACACCCAGGTTTGTGAGCCGGAGCCAGGGTGAACAACGAAGAGGAAAAACTAAATAAAATAAAGTGCTTCTTTCTCCTCTCTCTTCCTCCTTGCCTTCATTCCTGCCCGCATCTTTCCTTAAAATAATAATAATAATAAGGGACTAGGGAGCTGGGTATTTGTACCCCAACTCCACCCATTCACTGGCTGTGGGGCCAGTACCCCAGCACACTGGCCGGTCATATTCGCAGGCAGTCAGCTCTAGCGGCCAGAGAAAGCCCTGGGAGATACAGGCAGAAACTGTGGAGCTGGAGAGTCCTGAAGTGGGAGGAGCAAGAGGAGACAAGGGTCGTGAGGGCGTCACAGAAATGTTCTGTGTCCCGTTGCTCTCTCGCCCGGGGGTTAGTGCTCTGATTTCCCGTCTGAGCGCTCTGCCTCCAGCCTTGTGCCCTGCCCTGAAATCCCAGCTCCAGAGTACACCGGAGTGACCTGTGTGGCATGGGTGCTGCCACTTCCATGTTCAAGTTCCAAGTTCCAATGCTTTCACTTGTCCTCAGGGTTCCCAGAGCTCCGGCCAGGTCCAGCTCTCCTGCTCAGGCCCGTCACCTGTTCATTCACTTTGGTTCTTCCAGGGATTCTATGCGGTCCTTTTCTGCAGGCGACTTTCTCCAAACCCCTACACAGAGCTGAAAAGTCCTCAGCTGTTCTGACACCACCTGCTTACGTGTCTGTCCTTCCTCCTGCAACTGTTAGCACCTGGAGGCGCAGACACCTAGTGTTTAGTCTGTGAACGTCTGCACCTACTAGACACACAGCAATGTCTGTGCCACTGACGTACACTGAGTTCTCTTCTTCAGAACAATTTTTCCAAACATATCTTAACAGGTGATACTTTTTTACGCAAAGTCCACTGCCTTTTTGGACGCAGCTTCCACTGTCCTTTGCTGAGGCGCTGCTGCGTAGCAGATCTTAAGGGTGGCATCTGACTGGTCAGCATCTCTGCAGTGGTGGTGAAATACTCTGAGTATCTCCCTCAGCTGTGTGGCATTTTCCAAACCCCTTGGACCAGGGAGATTCCTGCTATGTCAGGGAGACACACTTTGGAAAACGCTGCTTGCAGGTAAAAAGGCCATTGTGTGGGGCCCTGGCAAGAGAGGTGGCCTTGGGGTCGGTTGTAAAGGACAAGTGGGGACATCTGAGGGCGAAGGCGGTTTCTGGACATCCAGGGAACATAGTGACAGCTGCTTGTCACCAGTCCTGGTTCTACTAAGGAGGCGACACTCATTCCCAATACCATGTGTGACGGCGCCAACCTCCAGGGCCTGGCCTGCAGGGGCTGTGACAGGGCGTGTGGGGAGAAAGACAGCAGGAAGGGGAGGCAGGGATGGTCCCTCCTAGAGACCAGGGTTCTCCCTGAAACCGAGGAGGCAGCCATTCTCCTGCATCCAATCTGAGCTGACATCAGAAGGGGAAGCCAGCCGTCGGGTGCCTGTGCCGGGTGACCAGCAGGGCGCACGCGAGGAAGTGAGGACTTTTTCTACCTGAATAAAGCAGCTGGGGAGGAAGTGACTCCACTTCCCTCCACATCACGGGCTTGGCAGGATTTCCTCTGCTGCCGCTTTGTGCTGAATGAGTCTCAAGGGTTCCGTCTGCACATCAGAGCCTCTGGGACAGTTGCAAAATTCTGTGGCCTGTGGCTCTTCCTCCCTCATCCTCCCTTTACTCCCAAAATATTAATTCTGCGTTTGGGGGAAAGGAAGGGGAAAGAAAACAACCCCGGAGCCTGTAAATGAAGGTCAGACTTGCAAGCTGCTTGGCCCGCACGTGGCGGAGAGACACTTGAGACCGGGCACCATCTTCCCAGGCCGCCAGCGGAGCAGGGCAGCCCCTGAGTCTGCTCTGGGAAAGGGGAGCATCCTGGAGGGACGAGGGATGCCGGGCCCAGGGGAGGGCTGGCTGCCTCCCAGGCCTGGGACATAAAATGAAACTTAATCTAAGTGTCAGCTGGATGTAACTAGAAACCTGCTAGAGACATGGCAGGAGATGAAAAACCCAAACAAAACAAAAACAAAACTCACCCACCTCCCGGGCAGCTGGTCCCGGAAGTGTGGGAGATTGTGTGATGCAAACTGAGCAGAGGATGCAAATCAGGTCGGGCCCTCAGGAGCCCAGGAGGGTAAAAATGAGCGCCCTAAGGTACTTTCCTTTCGTGAACAGGGCCGAGTTGGAAAATAATTTGCAAAGGCTGCAGATGCTCCTGGGACTCAACAGTCTGGGGCCAGGACAAATGTGCTGGCTGTGTCTACCTGCTGGAGGAGCCTGGAGCCAGAGCCGGCCAGGACCAGGGCAGGCTGAGACTCTCTTGGGCTTTTGGGCAATTTGCTCTGGAGTAGGAGGCGCTGTGTGGAGGGGAGCCTGGACAGAGTCCCCCGATGCACTGGTCAGCACATACTGCAGGCAGAGGGCTACCTAGCCGCCTGTCGGTTCCGGTACTTCTCGCACAGTCCAATGCTTCAAAGACCAGAGAAACAGCAAAGCATTCCATCTATGGCACAATGTGCTAAAAATGCTAACGCTTATGCTGCTCGGTTCATCGGGTTCATAGAATAAACCAGAACAAGAGAGCTAATGGCCATGTCTCTTCTAGACCTTCAAACCTCATCTTTAGACTTGCTGATTCATTTAGGAACCAAACTTTTTTTAATAAGGTGCTGTGGCCTTATAAAGTCCTCAGCAACTTTCATAAGGTGCTGACTTGCTGTATCTCAACGCTGCAGAAGACGCAAGTCCTGCCCGGTGAGAACCGCTCAGGTATAGTCTCATGCAGTCACAGCAGCGGCGGTTTCCACGAGCAGAAGCATTTTCTCAGCGAGACGGCCCTCTGTATCGCCAGGCTGAGCAATACAGCATAACAGTATCGCAGCATTTACACTGCATTAGGAATTCTAAGTTATCTGGAGATGATGTAATGCTTTACATTGGAGGATCTGCCTAGGTTATATGAAAATATCATGCCATTTTATTTATAGCAGAAAATTGAGCATGCTTACATTTTGGTATCTGCAGGGGTCCTGCCACTAAACCCCCAGGAAATGGAGGGACGACTTATGCTTTCAAAGCCTCTGTGCTGTGATAGGGACCTTCACCCTGCAGGGCTCTGGTGAGGACAGGAGAGGAGGCAGTCTCCCGACTGCACTTCAAAGCCGAGGCCCGGGAAGGTAGCTTCTCTGGTCTCACAGGCACAGTCCTCAGTAACCTGCCTGGCAGGGTTTGGGTTTTACAACAAAGTCTTTTCATCTTTCTTCCTCACCTTCCTCATTCCACTGCCTCCTCCTGGCAGGAAGCCACTGGGTGTCCTAGCTTTTCTGGACCGTGGCCCTTTCTCGCCTCGGGCGCACGTCGTTTCCACTGTCTGGGGGAAATACACTTAGGATATTGCATTGGGTATGAAATATCAAGCAAGAAGTGTGATTATTACAACGGGACAATAAAAAGACAAATAGCTCAATTAAAATACAGAGAATGTGAATAGCTGCTTCACCAAAGAAGATAAACACATGTCCAAAAAGGTCAAGAAAAGAAGCTCAACATCATTAGTTATTAGGGAAAAGCAAACAAACTAGGAGGGCTCTCTCATGACCCAGCTGCCTGGCTATAATGCATGAAACGGACAGGAACACGTGCTGGGGAGGATGCAGAGATTTTAGAGGCCTCACACGTTGCCGGCAGGAATGGAAAATGGTGCCACCAATGAGAACACCGTGGTGGTTCCTTCCAAAGTTGAGTATTGTTCAACCAGCAATTCCCCTCCTGGGTATCTGTTCACCCCAAACGTGGCTCACAGATCTTCGTATCAGCATTACTCATAGCAGCCAAAAAGCAACCACAACCCAGGTATCTACTAACTGATGAGTATCGAGAAAAACCATGGTCCATGCTATGGAATATTAATCAGCCATAAAAAGTGTGGGGCACTGACACAAGCGACATCATGGATGGCCCTTGAAAACATTAAGCTCAGTGAAAGAAGCCAGCCCCACAGGTCACACATTGTACAAGTCCATTTATAGGAAAGAAATGCCCAAGACAGGGAAACCCATGGAGACTGTTGTAAATTAGTGGTTGCCAGGGCCTGAGGAGAGAGACGGGTGGAAAGTGACTGCTCCTGGGCTCTTTGGGGAATGATGGAAAGTTCTGGAATACAATAATGGCAATATTTACCCAATCTTATGGATATCTAAAAATGAATGAGTCGTTCACTTTACATCGGATTTTATCATATGCCAATTATATTTCAAGAAAAATGGAATGACATGTCTTATACTCCATGAGGAAAGGCACTAAACTCCGTGGTCACCACCTGGCACTGGACAGAACTGACTGGCTCATTCTCACAGGCGTGTGGGAGATGGGCATCCATTGGTTAGAACTTGTCTACGGGTCACAGGTTGAGATAATCTGGGAGCCAAGTCACTTCACCTCCAGCCTAGGTTCCCCTCATCTGAAATCTTGGTCCACAGCTCATCTGCCAGGGTTCTCTCTCAGCTCGGCCACCCTGGGTTCTGCACCCCAGTGGCATGCACCCCCGCAGGAGGTGATTTTGACTTTCCTGATGCAAGTCCAAATGGGATTCCTTTCTTTGACGAAGATCCCCGCCATTCTCCTTCCTTCCCCTAAACCCATGCTGCTGAGCTGTGGGCTTCCTCCTCTCCTTTTACAGAGTCTCTTGCCTCCAGGATGTGCCTGTGAGCTTCCATCAATTTGATTTTTCCCATCATGATCTGGGAATGTCCCACAGAGCCTTCTGCCCCACTTTCCTGGTTTAATTAGAACTGGTGACACATTGCCTCACGGTGGGGAGGAGGTGGGAAGCTTGGCTCTTCCTCACTAGCAGACAGGACAGGTCACTCCACTGCCTGATGCGGGCTGGGCTTCCTGGGGTCGACTTGCCTTTGGAAAATATCCCTCTAATCTGCTTTCTTGGGTTGTGGAGCTACAGGCATGGCTGTCGTCATGTTTGCCAGTGTCGTGCCTGCCTTGATGCCTGCTCTTTGGGACTTCATGAAGGTCACTATGTGATCTCCCTGGTCGGTCCTGCCCGAGCCCAGTATGCAGCTCGCTATGCCTGTCAGGTGGGCTGTGCCTGCCTGGCTGGCCCCCAGCCAACCCCTCTCCCACTGCTCCAAGAGTTAATTCATGAAAATATGCCAAAAATGGGAACTGAAAACAGATGCTTGTTGAGTTCTGCTGCCTGACCTAATCGCTGTCATCAGAATGCCACCGCTGGGGGACAGGAGGAGTGGGGTCTCCTGCTTATTAGACGTAGAGGGCCAGAGTGGGAGGCTGACCGTCTGATTCTCACTTGTTTAAATCAACAAGTGCTGACGGAGGTTGGTGGTGGGGAGGACAGAGGGCCTGCATTTCCTAATGGGAACTTGCTGAAAGTGGTGGGAGAGCTGGGGGTATGCCCCCGGGCGGGAGTGGGCGGGCGTGGCGGCCTTCTGCACATGCCCATCGGACACTTGCCCAGGACTGGCTAAGAAAGCAGCCTGGGCACCTTTTCTGGAAGCTCCAGGGCGCTGGCTTCTGGGCCCTCGCCTCGATGACAGGGCCGGCAATGTGGGTCCGGCCCAGCCCTGCCCCACGGTGTGGCCCCGGTGGTGTCTGCAGTAGGGAACAACACGCACTAGTCCGGCTTCCAGGCTGCGCGGAAGCACCCCAAGATGTCCCGTCTTAAGCCATGGGTCACTGTGAAGGTCAGTGCGGCCACCATGACCCCAAGCCTCTCGGGGAAGCCTGCCCCTTCCGTGACCTGCCCGTCAGAAGAGAAGGGTGAGCCCCAGGATCAGGGAGGCGGCGGGTGCAGGGCGCTTGCTGGGGGCTCTGCACGCACAGCATCAGGAGAAATCTGCTTTCGTTTTGTGTTTACGATTCAGCTTAGTTCACCTGGAAAGACTCCATGTGAACGAAAACAGACACACTTTAGGGGCACTGCCGGGCTCCCTGACAGTCCTCTCCTTCCGCTTGGGACAGCCTTCCTGGGACTGGAAGGTGACAGAGGGGTGGGGGCCCAGTGGAGAGGGGTGAGGAGCCATTGGTTATTTGGTGGTGGCCAGGGTGTATGCACATATACTTGAAGAATGGGGAACCTGCACGTATGTGTCTGTTATTCTGTAGAACAAAGTTACCACAATAAGTGTTAAATTAAAATAAACAATATTGTACAGAAAAGACCGGGATCAGAGAGGTCACACAACTTGCCAAAGGTCACATAGCTCACAATGGCAAAGCTACTGTGAAGTCCCACCAGTGTGCTTTTTCAACCTCATTTTTTGCTTCTTCTGTCGGAGACAGAAAGGAAGATCCAGGCTTTGGGGAGAGAAGCACTGAGTATGAGAGGAGAAATGGAGTCCCGAGGAGGGACAGAGAAGGCTGCATAAATGCATCATGAGTCTATAAGATGGGCTGAGGGGGCCGAAGGCTGACCGCGGCTCTGTGGCCCCGTATACACTCATGATTGACAGATTTGAATGGGTGGGTTGTACTAACATGGTTAGAATCAGAAAAGGTGGTTTCATTAAGGGGAAGAATGTGGGCATGGCATGTGGGGACATGGACTCAGGGAGGGGGTGCTGGGGGCCATATCCTAGCGCCTGGGCCTCTGCCGAGCTCAGGGAGCATGTGTGGAACATTCTGGAACCCCTCTGTGGTTTGGCCCGCTGGCTGACAGGGCACAGGCCACCTCGAGGGTATTAAAAATGCTGGCTGGACAGAGATGTGAGTCCCAGAGGAGAAATTCTTTCCACATTTTCAGGCAAGGGCCCCTCTCTCTGGGGCTGCTTCACAGGTAATTCTGGAATGTGAAGGAGCAAAATTTCTGGCATGCCCTTGTGGCCGAGTGGTTCAGCCCACCGGGCGTAGTTCATATACTTCCCAAGGACCTGGGTTCATGCCCTGGGGCCGGGGGGAAATGACTTGGATGAGCAACTACGTAAATGAAATAAAATGCTTCTTCCATCTCTCCCTGCCTGCACCTTTCCTTAAAATATATATATATTTTTTTTCTTGAGGCCCTCAGAACTCACTTGAGGCCTTTTCAGAGTATGATTCAAATAAATAGGGGCCCCAGTCCTTTCCCAGTGGAAACAGCCTCTTTGCAAGCGCTCTGCTCAGCGGGTGCTGCTGCAGCACGGCTGCCCCCCGGGCCTGCCACCAGCCTGCGCCACGTCTTCCTGGGTGGCCATCACTCGCTTCTCCTCACTGCTCACTCTCCCCGCTGACAGAAGTTTGGAAAAACCTCACAACTTAAGAAAGCCAGAGACCTTCAAATGCCTAGGAGCCTGCCCGCAGCGCATGTTAGGAGAACCTGTCTGCGCGCCGGCCAGCTAATCCTTGAATGTTCAGCTTGTCCGGGGAGGCCGGAAGCTTGTCACGGCTGTGATGGCCTAACACAGACATTCTGCCTTTAAACATCTGAGAAGCCGCCCAGAGAGAATGTTTGGGCAATGCCGCTCCCACGCCAAGTTGAAGAGGGACTAGTGACGTAGCGTCGCCCGGCCTGTCGCCCTCTGAGCACAGCGCTGCCCTGAGCCCAGGTCACCCTAAATCTTGCTGGTGGGGGACCCAGAGGGCCCGGCCTGAGCCGGCCTCGCAGACCCCCATGCCCTGCGGTTCCTCTGTACTGTGACCACACGGGGTGTCCCCCTCATCTCCCCACCCTCCCCAGAAACGCCCTTTCTGAGTTCTCCTTTGGCTTTGATTCCTGTTCTCGCTCCCTGTCATGTGCTCTACACATTTATTTATTGTCTGGTTCTGACTGGGTGTTCCTGGCTCTGCCCTCCTGGGGGAGGGCCTGCTTTGGCCTTTCTGGAAGACAGCGACCCAGTCTCTCTGAGGACCTGGCTAAAGTGTTGGGCAACTCGCTGCTCTGGTCGGGGTGGAAGGACCCTGGTGGACGGCACTGCTGGGAAAGTCCCAGCGGGGCCTGGGGCCTCCAGGGACACAGGTGTCCCATGTCCCCCCCCGCCCACACACACATGCCAGGCTCCCTCTCCACGCCTCCGCAGCCTTTACAGGGCTAAACACTGGCGCTGTCATGAGCGTCACTGGAGAGGGATTTGGGTCGGATAAATGAGCAGAACAAAAATGTCTAAATTTCATGTTTTCTTGGTGAGTTTTCACTTCTGCCAAATTCTTGGAATTCTTAAGTCTTACAGTTGTATGTGCTTTTCATTTCCACTTGGACCTGAAATATTTAAATGTCTTTAAGAGGTCATCCGAATCTCCTAAAACAACTTAAAGGAAAAAAAAAATGACTTGGAGGCACCTGGAGGCTTGCAAGCTATCTGACCCCAGGCATCACTCATGGTTGATGGGTTACAGAATAGAAGAGGGAAGTTTTACTCACTGGGTACACCAGTTAGAAAGGGTAATTTCATTAAGGGCAATTTGAAATGTTTAAAAAAAAAAGAGAGAGAGAATTAGCACCACCATCCTGTCTGCAAGACATTTTGTGCACACTTCTGTTAGGGAGCAATTAGGCTTGGGCAGAGCGTGGGGTGGGGGCAGGAAGGGGCGGGAAAGGAAGGGTACTTGAATGCCATCAAGCATTTTAAAGGCCAGGGCAACCTCCAACCAGTTTGAAAGGCAATCACTGACCAATTAAAGCCCTGGTCCCACCCCGGACCGGCCCTGGGTGGGGATAAGGGTAGGGGACGACCCATAGAAGTTCGAGCTCTCAGGCTCTGGACAAGCCACCGGCCCTTACTCGAGCTCCTAAGGGCGCACTTTCACTTCAGTGACCCTCACTGGCTTTCTGCTGGCTGTGGGACCTCGTTTGTTCCCCTGCGGCGAGTCCAGCAAAATCTTCTCTCAGACTCACCAGAACCCTGGCGCGAGCCCCCAGGAGCCTCGTGGTAACACTTCCAATTACACAACAAGTAAGTCCTGAAGATGAATGGACGCGTGGGACTACAGTCCCAGTTAATGATGTTGTAGTGTATATTCAGCAGCTGCTAAGCGCAGACCTTAAAAGTTCTCATGACAAGGGAAAAAATTATAACTATGTATGGTGATGGAGGATAACATACTCATTGCAGTGATCATTTCATGATATACGCATGTGTAACAATCACTGTTGTACATACACATGAAACGAATATATGCCAATTATCTCTGAAATATATTTAGTGTACATATATATATATATATATAATATATATGCACACATAAACACCTGTAGTTTCACTGCCAGCAAATAAGACCTTTTACTAATCAAGTAAGAATTCCAAATCTTGCTGCTTGACAGCGGAGCACACCCTTTCAAAGCAAGGTGTGACTCAGAAGCTCATGCGCTGCCCCGCTCCCATGAGAGCCCTGTCGGGAGTTCTGTGCTGCTGTCCTTGGTCCCATCACTTGCAGGACTTGAGCTGTGGGTCTGAGTGCTACTGACTCAGAGCCTTTGCTTGTCTTCAGGGGAGTCCCTCCTCTGAGTTTCATTAGTGACAGGAACTGGAGACCCTCTGAAGGCAGACTGCATAACTTATAGACTCTGGCAGTCTGTGTCTGTGGCCCGAAAGAAAAGAAGATGAAATGGGTGAATTGGGAGACAGGGACAAACTGGTGACTAGGGTCTGCTTGGTTCTCTGGAAAGTCCCAGAGTTGCTGTGGGATCTATCCCAATGCAAACCTGGTCCTCCAGGTGCCTTTACCAGAGCCAGCTGGAAGGGCCTGCCCCAGCAGAGTAACAGCTGAGCATCTGCACATGACAAGAGACCACACCCGACCTTCATGGCACCAGGAATGAGAATCCCAGGCAGGGCTCCAACAGTCTCCTGCCTAGGAATCCGCACCGTAGCTGTTCATAGGACAAGTTCGAGTGAAATGAAAGCCTTGCTTCCATGACATGGAGATGATGTTAAGGAAACTGAAGCGGGGAAATACCTTCCTTTGATGTATCCTACTTAGATGCATAAATAAATATTCATTAGTAGTAACTTTCAATGATAATACATCAGCCAAAGGAATTTTATTTTTCCTCTGTGTTCCCCATATATTACTTATGATTCTCACCTTATTCCTGCTTGCCCCACATTTCTGTGATCGTATCCTCTTAAACTGAAACTTTCCTGTCTTTCCAGAATGTTTCCTCCCACTCCTGAAACTACAGAGAAAACCCATTCTGTCATTTTTGGACTTTTAGACTGTGGAAAATTTGTTTTTCAAGCTTCAGAAGATGGTTGAGCTGCTCTCTCTCTCTCTTTCTCTTCAGATAACTCGAAATGGTTTGCACCCAGGCCTTTAACTTTGGCGTCTATGAAGAACAAGGAATGAAGATTCTGCCTTGTTTAGAACTGAAGGAGTTCTCTTTCCTCTTTCTTTCTTCTCCATTTTTGTTAAGATAGTATTTTTTTCCTTTTAGTTGGATGTATTCTTTTAACATCCCAAGAAAAAGGCGTCACTGATAAGTAAATCATGATACAAGGAAGTCAAAAGAGATGCAATTACAAGAACAGAGAATGGCCTCATTTTTACTATGAAATGCTCAAAAGATACTCTAATTCTAGGAATTACCCGTGCGATGTAAATGAGATGACAACATACAAAAAGATTTGCTGTTTTAAAAATTAACTTAATCCTTCATCTTTCTGGCTCTAGAACTTTTATCCTTATATTGAGGAGGCCAAAAAAAAAAAAAAAATCATTCAAGTGCTGGATGAGGAGAAAAGCAAGCGTTCAGGCACAGTGTTAGGTTGTGGCACCAGCTCTTCCTAGCCCCTGGCTTCCTGGACAAACACAGCAGGACACCGAAAGGGTTGTCTGGGGAAAAGTCAGCATATACCAGGGATGAGCCAATAGCCTTTCTTCCCATTATTCTAAAGGTGCCTGTAACAAATGAAAACAAACATTCACAAGGCTTACTGAAGTTGATAAAGTGCTTCCACAGGTGACTGATTCGGCCCCCAAGTTATGAAGGCTGTCACCCCCACTTTACAGATGAGCAAGAATATGTAACTTCTCTTAGGGCCCTTAGTTTCAATAGTGAGAGCAGGACTCACATCCAGAACTCTGACCTAAAACGTCTTGTCTTTCTACTCTATCACCAGGCTCCCCTAAAAGTAGATATGACTCCCAGCTAAGCAGGCTCACAGAGCCAAGATGTCATCTGCTTAAACACGGTGGTGACTTGCTTATTTATAACATTACTATCTCTTTGGAAAAGTTAAAATCATGGGGAAAACCATCCAGCTCATTTATAGCATGCACGTCGACTAAAAGGCACGAGGGCTCTGATTTGTTCTTCCAGTCTGGTCACAGTAACTTCTGCTACCTTCAACCCACATTAAAAGAAACTGGAATCAGTCATAGATTTAGAGTAAGAGTCCAAATCATAATGCAATAACACAGGCTTCCTTTAAAAGCCTTTTTTTTTTTTTTTTTGTGAAATCTCCAATTTTCTTTTCAGGCTGTTATTAGAGTGAAAAATAACACTGTTATTGCAGAGGCCTGGCAGGGGCTGGGCAGGGAGGGGCGTGATGTTGTGAGTAATATCGATCGTAACCCTCCGTCCAGTTTTGGTAGGGGATCAAGCACTGTACTTAAGACAGAGAGAGCTCTCTTGACACATCTGGGGAGAGAGGTTTTCTTTATCCAGATGTGATTTCCCCTCAGGCTTGAGGCAGCCTGAGAATGGAAGCAGGGGAGATCTGGTATTAAGCCTGCTAAGGTTGCTCGCCTCTTTCTTCAGCGGCACCACTTCAAGAGTGGATTCCACACACAGCAGCCTGCTCTCACCTTCCCGCAACAGTGGTGGCGCACTAGGCCCCAAGCAACGCAGAGAAACCACGTTTCTGCTCACTGGGCGTTGTTCGGACTTCCCTTCTTTCGTGGCTGTGTGACATCTACTCCTACTCCTTTCTCTGCCCTTCACTCGCCACCCCTCCACTTTCTCTCAGCATTCCTTCATCTCTGTGCCTGCCAGTGTGCTCTCAGGTTTCATTCTCCCTAAGCTGTGAGACTCTGATACGGACGCCTTCTACACAGCCCATGGCCTGGCACAAATTCTAGAAACACTCTACTCCAAGCCTTCTTCTGGGCTGCTGGAGTCTGACACACCAGCAGCCTCCACTCAGAATAAAGCAGACTTAGACAGGAGCACCTGAAAGTGCCGAAGCTCGCCTAACACATTTTGGAGAGCTTGCGGCAATAAAATCTCTAGGGATGTCAGATCACGCCATAAAATTTGATGCTTAAGAAGGAGACTGGGGATTGACTGTCCAAGAGCTACGAAAGGTCTCCTTCTAATTTGATGGGCCAACACCCCTCAAAGAGAAAATCAGTCCTGTCTCTACAGAGGCGGTGAGTGGGCCTCCTTCCATCCTGTCTACACTGGGCTCTCATCGTCGCTTCGACAAATTACTTCACCAGTCATCTTGGTTTCCTCTTCTGTAAAGCAATCGGGGCCTTCCCTGCTCCTCTTTTGTCTTTCTCATTGCTCAGAGGGAATTTTCCACTTCTTGTGCTTTTTCTATAAATTAGCCTAGAGATCGGCCAAATTAATCTCTTCAGATTTCCCCCCAAAATTCCCTTCCCCACAACGGCCGGCTGCGTCTGTCCCGACCCCACTACGTGTGCGCATGGCCTGCCTCCCTCCCGCACCCTAGCCGGACATCCAGCCTCATTTACTGGTACCAGCTATGTGGCCAGCATGACCTCAGCCCTGGGGGGATTCGAGAGATCCTCGTGCTCTGGTTGGAGAAAAGCATGTGAGAAGCTGGGAGCAGCCATACACGAAGGAAGGTAGAAAGTGTGGGAGGGACCCGACTGGGCCAGCCAGTCACTCAGATGACGGGGCACAGAGGGTGCTGGTGGAGGGGAAAAAGTTGGTGAAACAGGTACGCGGGGAACCCCAACCACGTGGCCTGGCTGCCCGGATCGCAAAATAAAATTTCATGGAGGAGATCCTGGAAATGAAAGTCAGAGCTGGTTCCACTTCTGGAGGCCCACCCATTTCTCCTGGTTCCCAGTCTTGTGGATGCATGCTCATTTCCTTGGCAGCCTTAGATAAAGTTCTTAATGTGATTTGAGTCCCTTAGAGATTAGCACTGTTATAAATATAAATGTTCAAACACAAGCAAGTTGAAACCAAATGCCCCCCAAATACTGGCTTTCTGTTATACGCAGATTGTCAGTGGTGCCATGAGACACGGGTTAGAAAGCAGAGTTAAATGGGCCGGCTGGCTAAATCTCAAGGCCACGAAAGAGCAAACTTAGTAGCTATTCTTTATGCGCATAATCGACAGCAGCTGGCAGGGCAGTTTTGGATGACCATCTGAGAAATGCTAACTGAGAACCTCGAGCGGGGCTTGGGCAGGAGACTCCCAGATCCCGATGAAAGCAAAAGGGATTTTACCCAACAGCCAACCCGCAAAACAACGCCTTCGGGTCCCCACTGCTTTGTATCCTCGGGGAGGCCAGCTCACACGGAGTTATGCATAGACACCAGGGAGTTTGTTTATCTGAGAGCAAAAAGTGTTCCCGTTCTTTCGAAACACATTTGCCACCAAGCTGATGTAACCTGTTTGGGGCAGGAACGGTGCACAGCAGACAGCTTCATTCAATGTGGTCACGACTTGCTAATAAGCAAGTCTCCACCGGGCGACAGCTTGAGTGCCCAAGTCTAGCTCACTTGAGCATTTAGAAACATCTCTTTCAAGAATGTTCTAAAATTAAAGATTTTTTCATTCATTTTTAAACCCCGTTGCCAGTCCAAATGCCTGGGACTTTACTGGCCCATTCCTCAGTCCAGTCAAGTGAGGACAGAGGGACTGGATTATTTATTCTCTTTGTTAAAACAATGTAATATCCACTGAGGTAATTTTGATTTACAAAATACTGTAAACCCATATGTGCAGGTGGGGACTCCTCAAATCTGACAACACACCCAGCCCACCACCAAATCACCAGAAGTCTTCTCCCACAGTCCACTGGACCCACCCCGCCCTGTTCCCCACTGGTGACCTCAGTTCTATTGTCAATGTCCAAGGGCTGGTTTTTGTTTTTGCTTCAGTCTGTTGATTTGCTTTGTTTCTTTATATTCCACATATGAATGAGATCATTTGGCATTTGTCTTTCTCCTTCTGACTAATTTTACTTAGCATAAATCCCCTCTAGTTCCATCCATGTTGTCACAAATGACAGGATTTCATCTTTTTTAGGATCCTGTAGTATTCCACTGCACATATGTATACATATATACACACAAAGGTACATATACACATATGCAATGGAATCTCCTTTATCCATTCATCTGTTCATCTGATGATGGGCATTTAGGTAGTCTCTACTACTTGTCTCTTATAAGGAATGCTGCAATGAACATGGAGGGCCTATATCTCTGCAAATCAGCATTTTTTGTGCAAATGCACGGAAGTTGGACGGTGGGATCATATGGGATTTTCATTCTCAACTTTTTGAGGAATCTCCACTGCTTGGTATAAAGGTTGTACTAATTTGCACTCCCACCAACAGTGTAAAAGTGTTCCCTTTGCTCCGCATCTTCGCCGGCATTTGTTGTTTCCAGACTTTTGAATAAGTCTCTCAAGTGTGAGGTGAGATCTCATCCAATGTATTCTCTCATCTTTTAGCATCAGTGGACATTTGTCGGACCAACTCAACTATCTGTAGAGCACATCTCCTCAATATTCTTACCACTAAATGATAAAGTGCTAAGTATTTCCAGAGGCAAAAACCTCCAAAACTAACCTGTATGTCTGTCTTTATTACCTACCAAAGGTTCCTTTTTTCGCGGCAGATTTAAGTACTTGGGTTTGGTAAAATTGCAGGATACTCATTAAAATAGGATGGTACATTGGTCAAGTGATAAAGTCTCTCCATGTCTTCGATTTAGTGTTTCCTGCCTATTTGCCAGTAGCTCCTTCAGCAGAAGACACGAGCGGGGTAGAGTCATCTCACTTCAGCGTAGATTCCAGACACATCCAGGTCGATTGCCTTCCTCTCGTTTGAAGAACTACCTCTTCAGACCTTTGATTAACTTTGTTCCTCTGCCTTCCACTCCTCAGGAGCACTAAGGCAGCCTAATCAACTGAACCCCAACTCCTTAATTCATAAAACTGGGAAAATAAGACTAGAGTTCCAGAGCTGTCATGGAAATTAAATGATATCTGTGATGTACCAGGCACAGGAACTGGTATTCAGTTATTGAATTCCCTTCCAGTGTTCTTACACTTTTCTGCTTGGCTACCAGAGACCTCAGTCTCCCTTTTTCTAGGGACTATTCTTGGTTACAGGAGATTACGGGGAATGCAATAGGAAAACAGCAGCATGAAAAGTCCAAAGCTGATAAAGCCTCTTTGCAGGGTTTGTTGTTCTTGATTTTAGGATTTTATTTCCTACCACCAAGAGGCAAAAATAAGTGCTCAAAGAAAACGATTCAAACTAGACTTAATACTTTTAAGCTATCAACTATGAGTCTGGCAGAAGAGTTTTAGAGTCCAGAGAGGCTATTTCTTGAAGGTCTCCAGGCAGAAGAATCAACCAACGGTGGGTTCTTAGCAAGAAGGGATTTCCAACCCAACAGAAAGAACATTTGTATGAAAGCCATGAGGGTGCCCACTTGGAATGATCCATGAAAAACTGGCTACTTCGAAATGCCAATGGCAGGTCCAAAGGAGGGCAGTTAAAATAGTCAGGGGAAGGGGAGGAAACTTCCATAAGGTAATATTATTTCAAAATCAGGTGTGGGCCTGGAAGGGCCATCTCAATGTGGAAGCTGGGGCTATTCATGACTCTTGATGGTACAGAAAGGATGTAAATGACTCACGCATCACATACCTGAACCATTTCTGTCAACTGGAGCAAGAAGTTTGAGGACGGAGCGCATGCAAAGCTCTTCCACAGAGAACACCAGCCACCACTCAGGGATGATTTCAGTAAAGTGCTGGAGGTTCTCATACCCTCCTTGGCTTTGGACACAGCCCTGCTAAGAAACCTTTAGATTGATGACGCCCAAATCTATGTAAGCCTCAAACCCGAATCTGAAACCAGATTGACCTGCATATACATCAGGTGCCTCAAACTGACTCACCCCAAAGGAGATTCCTTAAGCTTTCCGAAATCCGCCTCTGAAAACCCAATCAGCCGTCTTGACGGCCTACAACCTAGTTGGAAACCAGGACGTGATCGACTCCTTCCCCAGGGACACCTCACCACGGTCATCTCTACAGTATGAATGCCACCTCTTTCTCCTCCCACTGACGCCAAGTCCTTAACCCCAGTGCCTGCTGGGTGGTTCCCGACCCCCCGATGCCACCTTGGCTGCCCTCTGGCCTGCACCCCACACGGGTGAGTGGAGGGCGTGGTTTTCTCAGACCTCAGAGCCTGTGCGCCCCTCTCTTCTACTCGGATGCCCTGAGTGGTTCCCCGTTACACACAGGTACCAACGCACCTCTAGCCACGTCCACCTCCCGCCTTGAACTCCAAGTAACTGCCAGCAGCATCAGCTGAAACCTCAGACCTCTGGCTGACCGTCTCCCGCATGGCCTCATGCCTCTAAGAGGGCACTCAGCTACCCGTCTGCGTGTTCCTTCTTGACAAGCCCTGCCACTGCCGCACCGCCCTGTTTCTTCTCCTGCCCTTCTCTGCTGGGCTTGGGTTCGTCGCTAGGCGTCTGTCTCCTCCAGGGCCTCATCTCCCAGTGCGTCTGGCACCTGGTAAAAGCTGTGTGTGCAGAATGAATGAATAAATAAATCGAAATGAAAGCTGCTTTAAACAATGCAATCCGTAGAGATTAGCTGCGCTCGGGGAAGACAGACTCTCTACACATTGTAAAGGGTCTCAGGACGTCTGGGGTAGAATCTAGGATGCAAGTTCATTTCCAAGTCTATGACTGAGAGTGTTAAGGCCGTGGTCAAGACATCCAGTGCTTCTGGGCCCCGCCCACCCCAAGACAAGGGATGACAGCACCTCTGCAAAGGTGGGGAGGGTGCCAGCAGAGGGCAGGGCCCTTTCTGTCCATCAACAGAAGGTGTCTGGACACAGACTATGGCAGGCACCGCACAGGAGCCTGGGGATCCGACAGCCAACTGGGAGAGGCAAGATCCCCTTGCTGGAAAGGTGGAGGAACCACATAGGGAGTCAGTGTTTCTGATGCTGCCAGCTGTCAGGGCGGAGTCTGGTGAGGGGCTGGTGCAGAGATGCCTTTGCGGCTCTCTGCTACCCTCTGTGGCGTGGCAAGAGAAGAGAGGGTGATTGTCTGAGAAGAGAGGGAAGGGAGGCCTGACAGCAGGAGAGAAAGGGAGATGAGACAGAACAGGGAGAGGCAGGGAGGCAGGTAGAGGAGAGGAGGCCCCCAGTGCAGGTACAGGCACTCGCTGGCTCCCGTGGAGTCTCGCCTCCGTTTCCCCTCTGGGGAGCTTACCAAACCCCCACCTCACCCTTTTTCTCTCTGTAGCTCTGCGAGGCTCATCCTCCATTTCCCCAAACTTGATGGGCACCGTGGATGAGACCTGACAGGGTAGGGGTTCTCGCTCTTTGTCCTGCCTGTGGGCATTTCCCAAGTAAGGCCAGAAACCACTGGTGCTCAGAATGCTCCAGTGAATATTCATGAGGTTTGTCAAGGGAGGAAGAAAAAGGCTGATGGGTGAGGGGTAAGTGACAGGGGCAGTGGGCTGTCCCTGGGGGAAACTGCAAATGACTGTTCCCATTCTCCTTAGTCCAGTGCTCGCAACATGCAGAATATGACTGGCTCAGGGACATCAGGCAGCTGACATCTGGGGCTGGACACGCTCTGCTGGGGCGGGGGCCGGGCACGGGGAGCTGTTTGGTCGCGCTCCTGGCCTCTGTCCACTGAATTCCAGCGGAAACTCTGTCTAGTCATGGCAACCCAGGACGTCTCCAGACCTTGCCAGATGTCCCCGGGGAAACACAGCCCCGCTGGGAACACGGTGGTGCTGCAGAGGGAGGCAGGTTGTGCTCAAATGCCAGAGCTGCATGGAGCCTTACTGTCCCCCCAAAACTGGGGCACTGCTTTCTGAGTCCTGGCTTCAGGGCATTTGGTCGTCTGATCAGCAGCTTCACACTGGGGGCCTCAGCACCCCAGGGACTCTGCGCCTCGAGTGTCTGGTTTGCAAGCCGTGGAGAAAGGAGTAGAAGCAGGCCCAAGCCTTGCAGACTAGATCTCCTCCTTCACTGTCTCCTCCACGTGCTGACCCCTGCGCGGGTCCTCGGTCCCAAAAGCCAGCAACTACTCACGTGAGCACGAGTCTGGGGCCACCCTGCTTCAAACTTAGACAGCAAGTCCCGAAGCTAAATAAGAAAGCCTTTGCCCAAATAAACAATTAAGTTAATTGTGGGTCTGACCATGTTTCATTCCCTGAGGAATTCGGTGCCCACAGAGGCCAGGCTGCCTGGCCGAGCCTCTCTCCGGAAAAGCCCCCTTATTTGTGAAGCGAGGAAACCGAGTCCCAGAGAAGTGAAGCAGTGGCCACCGCTGACCCAGCCTGGACCTGTCGCCACACCTGGCTCTACACCAACGCTCCCCACCGCGCAGCCACGGAGAAGGTTTCAGGGACCCCTGGCCTAGGCCGGGTGAGAGAATTGGGTTCCCTGGAGGGTGCCCTGGCCTTGCGCGGCGACCGTGTTTCCAGTGACATGAGTATTCGCTGTTGTCAGCGTTAACTTTAAACTCCAGCTGCTTTTGTTGTTCTCATTAGTGTAAGCGCAACTGTGCGCCGGGTGAAGTCACACCTGTGTCCATATGCCATCCAGACACCGCGAAGAGGCCACTCTGTGGTCTCCATCAGAGGATCAAAACACAGGGGCGTCCCGTCCCCCTCGCACACCGATATGGCCGCGTTGACAGCGACGAGTAGCCGGCTCCCCGGCCAAGCACACCCGGTTTATTGACAGAGAAACCAAGAGGCTGCAGCACCTGTCGGTGGACGGTGATTAGGGAGTTTCCAGTCTGGATATGAGAACACTTTTACACGGTACCCAAACACTCTGTTTGGTTTTTTTTTTTTTTTTTTTTTTTTTTGAACCAAAATTAGAAACCATACAAACATAGACAGGGCTCAACATAGCAAGAAAAAGAAACTCAAAAGTCAAGTTATTGCACAGGAGGAGTTCCAATGGGGTCTAAACTCACCTGGTCCCGAATGTCGGACTCCTGTGATTGAGGGGCGGTGGTGTCGCCAAGGCCCAGAGGCTGTGGGGTGCCCCAGGCAGGAGGGCGCCCCTGATTTCACTACAGGAGAGTGGGTTGTTAAGAATGCTGGGAGTCACTGAGCCACTAGGTAGTTTTCCTGTCTCATCGGGGTGCCTGGGAGTGCACTGAACAACTCACGGCCCAGAGAAAGTCCCATGTGAAGGCATTTAGCCCACGGCCCCTCTCCGCCAACACTGAATTAAGCGGCCACCATTTACCTGGCCACCTGGGGACTTGACTTAGCAGCGACTGCTAATAAGCAGAGTCCCTCACCCAGCCTTGGAGCTGGGTGTCACAGCCTCTCCTATACCTGTAGGACCCAGTCTGTGCTGGGCCGCCAAGCGGCATTGCCCCCAGGGGCCCCTTCCACCTGCCAGACCCTCGCTGGCCCTGTCCACCTGCGGGCGCGTTGGACACTAGCCTGTCCCAGCACCAGAATCCAAGGTGTACGTTCATCCATGAAGGCATCCTCTGCAGCTGGGGGTGGGGGAGATTTTGCTTTAAAATAACCTTGCATTGTGTTTACTTGAAAACAGTTCAGTCAGTTTCAATTAAGCCAGGAAGTGATCATGTCCGTCAGTACAGAAATGCCAAGGGCCACACGCAGACCTGCCCTCTGGCCACCACCCAGGCACCGGTCAGTCTAGGTCAGGTGCGATTCATCAGTTGATAAAATATGCTGGGTAGGGGCATTGTTGAAAATCACGTGAACGTGGATTTCTGCTCCGGGGACCCCTGGCGTTCTTTTGTCCCAAGCAATGAAAATCAAGATCGCCCCCCTAGAGAGAGCTGGGATCAGGCATTAGTAACGCAGAGGTAGGGTGAATTTCACCCAGATCACAAAAACACAACTGAAAGAGCTATTCTTAAGAAAGACTCATGTACCATAAAAGGGGAATTTCCAGAAGCCTCTGATATTAGCAATTTGCCCTTCCATTCCCTTCCTCTCTAGTTTCAAGATGAGATGGGGACAGAAAGACTGACTTTTCAGAAAAACATACGCAACTCTTTCTACAAACGTGTAAGCGGACAGAGTCAAAGTTGTGGGAATTTCCACACCTGGACTTCTGATTCGAGGAGGAACAAGAGAAAGGAAACTTTTGCGCCCACTCACCCACATGAAGATATAATCATTAACTCTGATTCATACTTGAAAAGAAAGAACACTACTTATTGAGCCCAAATCTTATTTTTCTTGTGGGGCAAAAACAGTTTATCCAAAGTTGGAAATGGATTTTTTTTTTGAAGCAGATCAAGCTGGGAATGGCCACAAAACTACTTGAAGGATGGATATTTCTTCTTTCACTTTCCATTTGCACATATGTATTTAAGGCCCACATGCCCTGGATAATTTCACTAGAATGTTCCAGAGAGAGAGGAAGCACTCCATCTCAGGGGTGAGTGGACATTTATTGGACATTCACGTTTTACAGGCCTGGGATATTAGGTACCATGTGGGAGTCATATGAAGGAAAGAGACGACAAATCCAATTGACTAGGGAAAGGAGCCAAACAAAAATGGACCTAAAGATACAAAGGCAGATTTGAAAGCAGAGATGCAGGCACATAACCAGCTGTCGTTGTTCTATGCTGAGCAGAATCTGCTCCTCTTGCACAGCTCCCCATCCAGCAGGGCTTGCCTGCGAATGTGTATTTCTTAGTTTCTGCAGTCCCACTCTTCAATTTCTAAATCTCCTTTAAATGGGGTCATTTCCATGAAATCTACTTATTTTTGTTTCCAAATGTGAGCCGCTTTATTGTTTCTAAAAACATTTCTCCCGAAGGTAAAAATCTGCATAGACTGAAATGAGTACATTTTGTGGGTACAGTGTGATGACTTTTGACCAAAGCAACCTGCCCCCCACAACCCCAGGCCTCTCCCCTGTCAAGGTATGGAGCGTTTCCGTCCTCCCAGGAAAAGCCCCTGAAACCACTTCGTTTTTAAATTCTTTGTATCTGAATGCTTTCTCTTGGAGATGATCAAAGCCAAGAGTGTGGGAAGAAAGTCTCATCAATCACGGGGTAAGCAGGTAGTGAAGGTTCCCAAGATGGCGAGGAGCCTGCAGACATGTCTGCAGGGCAGGGGTGCGTCGTCTGCAAGGCTGGCGGGGCTTTTCAGGGACCGGCACCCGGGCCCCCCCGGCGGCCCCCGGCACCTGACCACGTAAATGAAGACTGCTGTGTGGGTTCCTTTTCTGGTTGTGTTCTTTAGGCATCAGGGTTTCCATGTTTAGAAAGAGGGAAGTTGAGGCTGGATAGTCAAATCTACCAAATTCTCAAAGGAGCAAATGCTCTCTCAGGAGGAGTTCCACCCACAGCTCAGCACACTCTTTTCCAGATTCTGTCGCAACGTCGAAAGAAGAGTTCACATGACCAGGCGCATCAGAAATCTCCTTAGCCATCTCCGGGTTCCCAAATGTCAGGGGAGACCTGAGGGATTGTCTGGCCTGGGGCCATGCATTCCATGGGAGGGACAACAAAGGTCTCTACTTTAGCACGATGCTGCCCTGGGGGCCCGTGGAAGGCAGGCAAGGGGGACCCCTGCTCCCGGCACCCAGCATTCTGGCAGAGGGCCCAGGAGGCCAGGCCACCTGGAGAAGGACTCAGGCACCTCCACGTGCTGGTGCTGTTTGTCGTGAACAGCGGAGCTACTTCAAGACATGCGATCAGCACATCTTCAAAGCAGCAACAAGAGAGAGACACATCCCAACCTACCATGCAGGAAGTCATTTTTTCTTTTAACTCACTTTTCCAAAATGGTAGCCTGAGGTAATCCTTTCCCCCAGCAATCAAAACAATGTGGGTGCAAAAGCTGACAACTTTAAAAACCTTTCAAAGGTCACCTCCCGACCTCACACCCTCTCACAGCAAGAACATAACGGATATTTTGAGTCACATGTGTTGTTCTTTGTTCATTTGCATTTGGTGAAATCCCTCCTTTGGACCGATTTGGTATGAAGTGGTTGGGCTCCCTGGGTAACTGTTCTTGTCTTTTTTATACGTTTGGGGTTTTTCTATCAAAAACACGCGACTCCCGATGGGTCAATTGGGGGCCTCGGCCATGGTGCAGCTCTCTGCTCTCTACTCAGCTGGTTCTTCCCTCGCACAGGAGATGGACTTTCACTCCTCAGTGAGCTCAGTCCAGGCTGAGCTGAAGTTCACAAGCTCCTGGGCCTGTCTGCTAGCTGACCTCTTGCTGAACTGACGCGCTTCTCCGTATTTCAGGCTCAGGGTTTCTGTTATAGAAGGTCTTCCTGCAGAGAGGCCTGATGCCACCCACGAGACTGTAGGAGAAAGCCTGACTACTTCTAAATGCACATCGCCTTCCCCACTGCTCCTGCTGATGGAGATTCTCACCTCCAAATACACAGCGTGGCCAAGAAGGAGCCCTTCTTCCCACCAGCTGCGCTGTGTGGGCAGGCGGACCAGGCTGCCGGCTCATTCCCCCGACTCGGTGTGCAAGCCAGCAAGGCTGGCTTCTAGAAGCCTATTTCCTTCTCTGTGAGTAATCCACCGTGACTCATGCTCAGGCTCACCAGCAGGTCCACGTGACCCGCAGTGCTGGGTGAGTGTGTCTGTACAGATGTGTAAACCAAGCAGTTCTTAGGACACCGGTCCCCTCCCACGTGCTGTTGATTTCCCTTCACTTCGTGGGGAGGCAGCGACCGTGCCAAAGAGAAGCAGACTGCTCACTCAGACCCGGACCGGGCCCATCAGAGGGGAGAGTACAGCATCGCAGGCAAAGTAAGAGTCCTGAGGAGGGACAAGAGAGATGGCCTCATCACCTCAATTCCGATCAGTAGCAACTTATCAAGACATTCTGAGAAAAACCCAAACATTGAATACGATGAGAACCCAGAAGAAAACCAAAAACCACACGAAGTTCTCTTTCTGTTCCCGCAGAAATTCAGACCCAAAGAAGTGGGGATATCACACACACACACACACACACACACACACACACACACACACACACACACACACACAGCCCAATGTTCCTCATTCTAAAACAGAAAAATTCTCCTGGGGCTGCGGCCATTTCTCTGGATAATGCATGTATCTCAGAGCTGTTTCATTTTTGCTCCGCGTCTCTATTCCTCCATCACTAGAAAACAGTGCCAGGCCCAGCTCGGGGGCACTGGGACAGGAAGGACATCGGGAGACACAGCTGCCACACTCTCTAGATAGTGGTTCTACCTCCTTCTCACTTCCTATTTTCTATTAAACCAAATCTAAACTCATTTGCTTGTTTGGTGAAGCCCTCTGTAATCTGGCCTCTGTCGCTTTGTTTTTCAGACCCTGTCACTTGGGCAATGTACCCTGGAAGATTCCTGGGGTCCTGGCTTCAGGGCGCCTCCAGTGAGCCGCGTCATTCCCACCAGACGTTCACCCATTCCCTCCCAGACGCCAGCACCCCTCGTCACTCTCAGTCCCTACACCCACTGGCTCCTCCTTACCACCATCACCAAATCAGTCTTCAGCCCGTCCTCAAACTCGGCTGCTGTCCCTGAACATCTCCCATGAAGCAGTCTCTCATCATCAAGCTATCTTAACATCTGTCTACCAAACTGGTCCAAGGTCACGATGTCCACTCTCCAGTTTTCTTTCGTGACTTCGAATATGACAGTCATGTTTCTGCAGTTTGATCGCACATTCTCTGAGGAAGGGAATCATGCATTTTTCTCCCATGTGCCCCCATTGCAACGAGTGAACCAAGCTGCCAGATGAAACGTATTTTACTTTTGCCAGAAAGGTAAGTCGCAGGTAAGGGCTCACCTAATGTCTAGCTCTCTGCTCAACCTGATGGCAGATGTCACCTGAAAGGTGGAGAGTAATCATTAGCTGCAAGATGACCAATTTGACAAGATGACCAATAGGAGCAATGACAGGGATTTCTGTAGCTAGCTACAAGCTTCCATTGAAGCATTTAACCAGTATCAATTCACCTGAGAGTCCTACTGTTCATGTTATCACTGTCCTTCACCCATGAGGAGACGGGGGCAAAGTGGGTGACCCATATGAAGACACAGAGCTAGAGTGTCCCAGCTGGCTTCAAATGCAGGCTGTGTGGCGCCGGTCTGTACTCTAAGGGACATTCCTCTTAACAGGTGTGTGTTTTCACACAGCTTCTCCTGGTGCAACCAAGAGGAGCGCATCTTCTAACAGATACCTTGTCACCGTTGTGCACACTGAAACCATCGTCACACAAGTCCCGTGTGAAAAGGACTGAGGGTGCCAGGCCCCCTTCCAGAGAAACAGGTGTGGCAGGTGGCAGCTGACTAGAGAGCATCTTTTCTGAAGTGACAGGAGGAGAACCCTATAAAATGCTACAGAAAATACGGAATTCAAACCTCTGAGCACCGTGGTGGGCTCCCCTTCAGAAGCGCTGACACCCAACGCAGCCCTCCCCCAACCTCCACGGCTCAACATAAAGAAGCTCAATGCAACCCCACTAGAGTTTCTGTTTGATTTCTTCTGTACGCTCAGTCCAATGCAGCAAGCCCGCACAGGGCGTTCCTGAGAACGCAGCTAGGTGAGAGAAGAAAAACCTCATCCTGGTGGTCAGATCATGGCAGGAAATGATGCCACCGACAATTATTCACGTGTTAGCAGTCGCTTAAGTACCATCAGGCTTTTAGGAGAAAAGACGGGGAGGCAGTGGTTGGAAGTGAAGGGCCATTATTAATGGAGTCAAGAGCCCCAGCTGGATTCAATAAAATAAAAAGCCCTGCCCAGACCAGTAGAAGATGCTAAGGGTTGTTTTTTGAAAAATCTGACTTTATTGAATCCAGGCTTTAGACAAGGCATTCCTTCTGCCTGGATGCTTGAAAACCCTTCCTATGCATTTCAAGCCCGTGGAGAGGAAACAGACGTAAGCTGTGTCAGAGAAGCAGAGTTAGATGGAAGGGAGAGGGCTTCATCCCGCACATGTGACTGCAGTCTTGTTGGCCCTTAGGACATACTGTCAGGAAAAGCCGTGAAAGCCTCTTTTCTCTATTCCATTCTGGTAAAGGAAAAATTACCCATATGGGAGCCTCCTGCGTGCCAGGCTCCATACAGGCCCTGAGACTCTTACTAGGATAAGCAAGATGCAAGAAGTATGGAGGAGGGAACAGGAGTCCTCAGCTGGCTAGCACTGGGGGAAGTTCCGATCTGGATGAATGTCATTCTATGTCACAGTGTATGTGCCCGTCCCTCTTCCTGGACTTGTCACTGTCACTTCTGCTTCTAGCTATCTTCACCTGGGGGGGACTGTTCTGTCTCCAGCTCCCAGACCCCAAGTCTTAGACCTCCCTGGCCTGGGTGGCCCACAGGCAGGCACCTTCCGTGTTAATCTCTCCAACCACCTCCTTGGCCTCCTGCTCCCTGCTCAGTGCCTCAGTGCACAGTGACCAGTGGAGCTGCGAGTCCCTTCTCATCCCCAACCCGACTTCCGCTCTGTGGCTGCTCAACCCAGAGAGAAGTAATGGGAGTAATCTGCTCCCATGGGTAAAGGCATCAGGCCCTGCTTTGCACATTCACCTGCTCAACAGATATTTTTCAAATGTCAAGGGCCCAGGCATAGACAGAGAAACAAAGCCAGCTTAGGCTAGACCGTCCTCGAGGACCTTGGGATCTAGAGAGGGAATAAGAAAGACCTCACTCAGCCCAAGGGAAAGTGCAAATAACAAACCATATGACTATGTTAAAAACAGGGAGACTCCCAGGAGGGTCTAGTTGAATCAGGCAGTCACAGTGGAAAAGCAAATGACCCAAACAGGCGGAGACCTGGTCTTTCAAGTCGCGCCGTCTGCCTGAGAGCAGGTTCACTGCCTTTTCGTTACCCCTGGCCTTGAACCCAGTATCAGCTACGGTCAGGGCTACAGGCCCACAAGACCCAGAGCCTGGCCCTCGGCGTGAGGGAGCACTGCCGGCCACCACCGGGCAGGGGCGACGGACACGGCGGCACCCAGGACGCCACAGACCAACCTGCACCGTGTCCCGGAGACACGTGGTTAACTGGCAAAGAGGGATGTCGAAAGGAGAGAGCACTTCAGGGGCAGGAGGAGAGACTGGTTCCCTCTTAGGGCTGGCCCTTGAAAGATGAGCGGGTTTGGACTTGGGGAGGAGGGAGGACAGTCATTCCAGACACTACTGCCGGGAGCTCTGCAGGGGCAGGGAGCTAGCCCGACTGGCTCAGGGGCACACAGTGTCATTACGCAGTGACGCCCCCTGACATCCTAAAATCCCCCCAAAGTCATGCCATGCCCCCATCCCAACCCCTTCCGACTATCTTCATAGTCACTCCTTCAGGCTACAGTGATAATGACGATGCTCTTCGCCAGGTCATGGACTCCCCAGCCAATCTGCATCATCCTCTGGTCCCTAAATTCCACGGTGGCATTTGGCGTTAATCTTTTCACTCCCACCCACACTTTTTGTGAGACGTGTCAACAGCCGAGAAAGAGGCAGAGGAATCAGACATGATGAATGGTGGAGAATGCAGAGCCCTCACCGGCTGAGAACGTCTGCATAAGGCTGCAGTAGGACGGTCACTGACAGAGAAGATCCCCCAGCTGCCACACCTGCTACCCGCTCTTTCAGCGGACGGCCGTCGTGCTCAGCTCACAGGCAGTGTACACAGAGGTGCTGTCGGTCTCTGTCCCTACTCATTCTCTCCCCATCACCTACTTACCTCTCTCCATTCACCTAGCTGTCCATCTGTCTCTATCATCTATCAATCTATATGTCCATCTGTCCTTCTCTGTTATCTATCACCTATTTACCTATCTATGCACCTATCTATCATCTATTATCTATCTTCAACCATCTATCTCTACCTGTCTCTATCTATCTATCTATATTATCCATCCATTCCTATATCTCTATCATCTATCTCTAGCCATCCAGCCATCTATCTATCTATCATCTATCAATCTACCTACCTACCTATCATCCGTCTATCTCTATCATCTATCTCCCTACCTATCTACCTAGCCTCTGTTATCTATCTCTATCCATCTATCTCTATATCCATCTATGTATATCTACCTACCTACCTATCTCCATCCACCTATCTCTATTCATCCATCCATCCATCTCTACCATCTGTCTACCATCTATCTATATCTATGTGTATATATCTATGTATCTATCTCTCTATCATCTATTTTAAAGCACATAACTTTCCTTTCTAAAACAGATTCTTCTCTCCTTGCTGCAGAGAAAACAGAGCTACCAAAGACCATTTTGCCAAAGTGAAACTTGGCAAAGAGTGCAGAACTGCTTCTCTGAAAGTCTCTATGAACAGGCTAGCTCTCATCTGGCTGGCGGCTGGGCTCCTGGAGGCAGGGGCCACTAGAGGACTGTCCAGAGGCTCCTGAGCCTCCTTGCTTCCTTTGTCGGACAGCGAGCAGCTGCTGGCCTCCGGCCCTGGATGGGCTGCCAAGGCCACCAGCTGAGGTGGAGAGCGCCGACCCTGGAGGACACATTTCCGCAGCGTTAGAGGTCACTGCCACAGCTGGCTCCCATCCTCAGAGAGACTGCCCACACAGCACCGAATCACACCGTGACTGACATCAGGAGCCAAGCAAGAAGGAGATGCTCGAGCCCAGGATTTTGTCACGTAGCTTGCTTTCTTCCCCGAAGCATCTGATCTGTTTCCAGCAGAGGGAAAGGTAGCCTTGCGCTGTGCCTGGGTAACTCTGGCCCTAGGGACGCGACGCCCAAAGGTCCCTCCTCTCCTGTTACGCGTGAAATCCTCCTGGAGCGTCAGGGCTTTGTAGGGGGTCTGCACGTCCATGGCAGGGTGGTCGGGGAGGGTGCTGCAGCAGGGAAAGCACCTGCTCTCCGGGGACCCGAACCCAGAGGCTAGTCTCCTGCAGGACTCATTCCAGCTGGCTCAGTGGTCTCAGTCTTTACCTTTACCTTCTTTGCTAAGAGCTACTCATTGGCCTAATAGCACTGGATCAACAGGCCTGGTTTATTCTCCTGGAGAACCCCCAGCCCCAGATTCTTCCAGCCTGACAAGGACTTCACAGGTTGATAGAGGAAGGCACGTATTCTCTGTGTCTGGTGACATTCATCCCCTTACCAATTCCATGGAGGACTTTCTGGTGATCTTAGAAGAAAGCAGGCCTTGTTTTATAAATGAAGTTGTAACAGGCACGCCCTGGTGCAACAGCGGTTAGATCAGCCACCTCGAAGGAGCACAGTCCACATAGATCACCAGCACCCGGGGTTTGTGGGGAACAATCAATGCGAACAACTAGCGAAAAATAAATATAATGCTTCACCCTCCTCTCTCCTTCTGCCTGCCTACTCGCCGCCTCCATTGTTCTATGCCAGTTCTCTCCTGCCTCTTCTCCTTATATGAGAATCCTCACCGCCTGGAGCCACTTGGCCCCCTAGGGACCTTCACTCACCGGCACTCCTGTTTTGCATGTGAGGAGACACAGGTGCACCTGACCCCAAGGAAAAGGTATGAAATCAGCCAGGCCAGTGTGTGCTCCAAGGGCGAGTGTCTCACGTTGGCTGGGCATGGTACAAACAGAATTAAACAAACTGGATGCCTTCTTCCAAAAAGGGAGAAGCTCGGAAAAAGATCAACTTACCTTTGAAATTATGTTAATAAAATATCATAAACTGAGTTTCAGTTGGATTTTCACTGACTATTCTGACTTCAAAGCGAACTTCTTATGTAAGTCTGAAAACCATGTTTTGCTTAAATATCCACAGCGTGTTTGATGTGGACCCACCAAACTGCCCAGTTAAGCGTAGACAGCATGCCGGACTAATGGGTATAGTTTTAAAGCCCCAAACCCCTTCATTTCAAAGGCCTGGTTCTTTCACCTATTAGGACACGAAAGGGTTTAAAGAGGCTGTGGGTCAGTTTCATATAGTCTACCCCGTAATTCTACTAGCAGTGTGTGACTGAGTCCGATTCACTGCCAGGGATACGGCAGTCAGGAGATCGTGATAAATTCAAATCAACTGTAATAAAAATGCTTAGCAACTGGAGGCCCAGCCAGGGTCAGAAGGCTCAAGAGACACGTTCTTATGATCACAAGATGAGAAGGGATGTTGCCGACAACAGACTGATAACGTCATTTATTCTAGTGGAAGCCTAGTGACACACACTTCCCAAGAACTGCACAGTAGTGACAGAGGAGACTGAAAAATGGTTTGGAAGAAGCTGGTTAAATCTACACATGTACACATGCTTCAAGGAATAGGAGCTAGAGATAATATTATTACTAGACTGTAACTCAGACAATCCCAGCTGGCTCCCAAATGCAGAGCACTGAGCTTATTCATATTTGTGGAGTTAAAACCCCCAGGAATGAAGTCATTGTCAATGAACAGCTTCTAAAGCTGGACGGAGCACCTGGCCGGTACTGCTTCGGCCTTCTTCCACGCCTTCCCCAGCCCGGGAAGGAGTGCCGGCCCCCGTCTGCGTGTGGAGAGAGAACAACGCAGGCATTAAAGATGCTGGCTCCTCTTCCTGAAGAACTGGTGAAAGGGATTTGGCTTTTTAATCAACATGTAATTATCTTCGCACCTTTATCTTCAAGGTGTCAAGGATCAGTGCTCTCAGGATAGGGATCAAACGGGAAGACATGAGTTTTAAACCACCTCTTCTATCTGATGATTTTAAAAGTCACGAAGGCATTAAAGTCTACGTTTATGGTGCTTGGATTCATGCTTTCATTCCCCTTCTAGCTCATCTTTTTCTTCCTTTGCACCACTACCCTCATTTCAACTGGATTTGCACAGGATATTTATAAATAGTGATTAAAAACTGGGGGGTAAAGGGAAGCATACTGTCTTGCTGGAAATTACCTTTCGAAACAAAAGTTTATCCTAATAGAAAAGTTGTGATCAGTGGTTCTGTCTGTCTTCTTCCCAGGAGAAACTGGCTCATCTAAGATGAAGAAATATTCCATCTTGGCCTGCCCTGATGGAGCAGCGGTTAGGTCAACTGCCTTCAAAGGAGTCCAGCTCACAAACTCCGGGTTCCAGTCCCAGGACCGGTGCAGAGGGTGAAGGGAGGGAGGAAACAACCACTGTGAACAACTAAATAAAAATAAATAAAACTCTTTTTCCTCCTCTCTCTTCTTGCTTGCCTACTACTTGCCTCTTTTCCTGCCTGCACCTTACCTTTAAAAAAAAAAAAAAAAAAATCTGCTTCTGTGTCTGTCAATGAGCTCACTGTTAAAACACACAGACGCCAGAACACCACCTCTACCTGAATGCTGGTGTTATTTGTCTAAACATGTTTGTTTTCTTAGCTAAGCTAAAAATATTCCCCCCTGGTTCTTCTGCAGGGACAGCTAGGCTAAAATAAAAATAAATGACATGTTTACCAAGTTAGAATCATCAGACCTGGAGCAGAAGACAGAAAACGATGAAGGAAGTAAATTTTAGAACCTGTGCAGTAGTTTTCCTATTTGGCTGCTCTAAAATAGATGTGGAAAAACAAATCGAGAGAAAAAAACCGACACTTCCACCCCATACAAGTGAGGAGTGAAAAACCGTTCCTCATAATGAATTAAGCTTTGAAAGAACCTAAGATAAGCCCATTTGCTCAGCTTTTCTGTGCTTCTGCCTCAATCCCCACTACCATGAACTGTAATAATCTGTTTTTTGTACCAAGTTTTTTATCATTTGGTGTACTCTTGACATAACTGAGCTGAGGATCTAAGGGAGTGATTATCATAAAGAAATATTTATTGCAGAACATTGACTAATTAAATTTGACTTGCAGTTTCCTTTTAAGTGAGAAAAAATACAGTAAGAATTTTAGTACAGAGCTGAACGTCAGACCCGGGGTTTCCTCTCTTGGAACACAGAACCCTTTATTAGGAATCCAGAAATTCCCTGAAAATATTAGGCTAAACTTTGTGTGTTTGTGAACTTTTCTAGGGAGAAGGTACATAGCTTTAATTCTCAAAGGATACTAATATATAGACATATATGAATGTATGTGTTCACATATATGTACATACATGTATATATTATATATACATGTATACATACACGCTCGTTTGATTCCTTGTAAAAACACATGAAATGAATACCATTTTGATCCTCTTTTTACAGAAGATAATGGAGGCCCAGAAAATGAAACTGCGTGGTTACACGTTCATGCATAGTTCTATCCATTCTAAAGCCCAGATCACCTCTTCTCTAGGTTGACAACCGCTTCACTAAATACTAAGGGACTCAGTCAAGACCAAGAACTCCAAACATTACCCACTGGAAACAAAACTGGGACTCGGAGTGCTACCGGCGTCAGCACGCACCAACGGTGGGTGGGTGGAAGGCAGGTTTGCTATGTGTCTGCCTCCCGACTCTTCCCCCTGAGGCACGGGGAGGGGCTCTGGTGGACCCTCACATCCTCAGTCAAGAGTTAAAGACCAAGTCGCTCCTTCTGTTTCTGAGACCCCAAGTGGAGAACAGAAGTTCATTTTTCATCCCAAGCAGCCTAAAGAAGAGTCTAGTGTCCTTCCCTCAATGTAATCGTATCTTTCTGCCATCTCCACTAAAACGCTGGATTGCATGAAACGCCATTAAATACCACAGGGGACACTCCCTTTTAAGAAATGTTCATTGTCTGCCATTTTACCCAAGATGGCGCATGGTACCACCACTCCAAGTGAAGGGGGAATCTTGGCATTCTAAAAAGTCTATCATATTTCTCAAATGCCACCTTCCTCAAACATAACCTTCAGTCCAAAGACCAATGGAAGGGGTCCTCCCCTTACTTCTCACAGCTCAGATGCAGTTCATCGCCTGGAACCTCAGGAAGCCAAATGATCAGCACTCATGAAAAAGGACTGGATATGAACGTCGGAATCTAAATGCTGCACTACTTCTCCTTTGCTGAGCCCCAAAGGATAGATTCGAAGGTTATTCGTCAGCTGGTGGGAAAAATACACAGGGGGTATTTTTTTCCGTTGGACTTGGATGTGGCAACTACCCAAATGCCTTGGGTAACAGTGTGCTGTGCTGTCTAAAAACTCACATCAATTATCTCCAGGAGTCAGATTCAAAATATTTAGCAGCCAGCGTGCGTGTACCCAGGCCAATCAGGGCAGACTTCGGCAGCTGTAAACAACTGGTCCAGCTGTACAGGGGCACCGCAGGTGAATTCCAGCCTTGTTTAGTTCACCTGAGGTCCCGAGTGAAACAGCTAAACCTGTTTTACTAATAGGCTTCAGGAGAAACTCAGAGGTGAAGAATCTTGTATGTAGGGAAGTCCAGAGGTGATGTGAGCCAATCAGCCAGCAAACACTGGAGATGAGATTCAGATTCAGATTTCTGCCCCTTCTCTTTCCTCTCTCACTACACAGATGCCCAGAAAGGTTCTCAGGAGGACTGTGTTACCTGGAGCCCGACACCACATGGGGCAGCAGAGCTACGGGGCCCACTCAGGAGACGACTGTTTTAGACACATTTTGGGGCCTGTGGAACAGGTGTGACCTCTGCACTTGAGCCTCCATGGGGCCCGCACCCCTCCTTAAAGAGTGATGGCGGGCAGGTCAGTAGGACCAGGTCACCGGAATCTTCTAAGCTTGAGACCCACAAGGTACTCACACAAAATGCTTGGCTTTGGATAACAGGAATAAAGTTGCCGTGGGGTGATGGGTGAATATTGCAGATGCCATTTTCAAGCGGAGGTTAATCTAAAAAAATGATCCCAGCTCCAACTCCTGCCACTGCCATTTGGTTGCCTGCTCTCCCCGATGACCTATTCCATCTGCTCCAGTCAGTACTCTGCACGGTCTACCGATGGGTCTGACTTTATTAGGCTGGGAGCAGAGGCTCAGGTGGAAACGAGTGTTTGGAGAACCCGTGTGATAAAATCACTTGCAGACTAATCAGTAATTTTCATGATGGAGAGACCAGCCTGGGAAACAGGTCTCTCGTCCTCCTCCACAGCTCTGAGCTAGAAACCCGCAGGTGTGCCTATGTGGGTGGTCACGTCTCTGGGGACAGGGTCTGAAGCCTTCCTGCTGCTGACTCACGGCGGGATGTTCCTGCCTTGCACAGGGTCCAGTGCCCAGTAAGTGCTTGCTCAGCAAATGTTTGGTGAGTGAGCGAGTGGACAACTAACTGAAAGGAAGAATCAAGGAGCCAGTGACTGAGTGTGGGAGTGGTGAGTGAGTGGCCAAGGGCAATAATTACTGTCCTTGTCTGTGTCCCAGGAGCCCGCAGGTGGACGGCACCAAACAGGCCTCTCCTAAGGCAAGGGAGGATTTAACGTGCGGCCCTGCCTCGGCCCGTCTCGTCCGGGCACCGACCAGGTGCCCTGTCACTGCATAAACGCCATGGACAGTTGTCCCAAGAAAAGTTAAATAGACAGAACACAGCCCAGACCCTGATGTCCGGGCCAGGTCTCCTGCAGGTCTCAGGATGTCCAGGCTGAGCTGCCCACCGCCCGTCACACGACCCGGAGTTGCTATCGTCCCCTCACTGCTGTCCCACAGAGCAGTCTGAGACCAGGCTATCGCCCGCAGTCGCCCCCTAGGGTGGGGTGGGATGGGGGTTCCTTGTTTCTGTTTTAAATTAGATTGGCCTTCTCTCCCTTGTCAGAACCTAGCACCTGGCTGGGCCGCTCAGCATCTGTTGGTGAGGAACAAAGACACGAGGGTCACTTGGATTTTTCCCTTCAAGAGTCTCGGCTCTAGCAGATTTCGTGACACACCACCCCGTGCCCCCGCCCCCCCCCCCCACCATGCCAGGAAGCAGAGCCCCAAAATCCGGAGCAAGAGTGATGGTGGGCTCTCAGGGGAGCTGGGCGAGCAGAGGGACAGGAGGCATCTGACAGCTGAGCTGTCCAACTATGTGTCCATCACCAGGGAAGGGCTAGCTTGCCATCCCCGCAGCCGCCTTCCCCTCCTCCAGGAAGACCTGTCGCTGGAAAACGAACTCACCCTTCTCCTGCACAGCACTGCCGAGCCGGCCTGTACGGGTGTGTGGGGTGCGCACACTCCAACAAGCGTTTGGCCATCAGCCACTTCCCTAAGCTCACGGTCCGATGTGACCCAGGGACCTCCCTGTTCTAGGCCTAATTGTGTCTCGAGAGAGCTAGGGGCCTCGTGATAAATCAGCAGGAGCCCAAGGCCACGAGGGCCCTGCGCGGTGCCATAAACCACCATACTAGCTAGTATCCATTCCTGCAATTTCACTTGAAAATGACACCGAGTGACAGATTTTGTTCATTTTCACCCTCAGGAGATCATCCGCCACCTGGACGCGGCCAGCCGCTTCAGAGGAAAGTGCTCCAAGATTCTAAGAGACCGAAAGTCTCAGAACCGTTGTTTAGAAATGGAAATGGCTCTAAATTATAACCAGAGATGGAAACGCATCGAGGGGGAGGGAGGAAAGTTCTGTAATCGCGGCTCGGGGAGGCTTGGCCTCTCCGACACACACGGTGAGCACGGAGGGTTTATAGATGTGGGTGAAGGGTCTCAGAACGAAGCATGTCCATTTCCATCGGAGATTAACATGCAGTTTGGGAAAACAATTACCTGCCTGGGACCCTGGGAAAGTAAGACTTCCTGGTTTCTCTGCCAGGAAGAGCGATTGTAAAACAAGGGCTGAGAAGCTCACAAACAAGATTTTAGAATTTTATCCAAACAGCTGCAGTTCACCTTTGAGGAGCCCAGGCTCACTCGGGTCTGATGGATGTTGCAACATCAAGTTTGAGGTCTCCTCCGTCTGGTGCCAAGAGCGGGCCCCACGGGACAAAGCGAGAACAGTTGCTCTCTTAATCGGAGCAGAAAACAAAACTCCCCCACCGCCCAACCTCCCTGCTTTGTTGTGAAATTGTCACTGTGCCTTTGAGGAGAGATTAAAATCCTAGCCATGTCAAATTTAAAGGGCAGGTTCCCAGGCGGGGAAAGGAGCGCAGTTCAAGTTGGGGGAGAAGCCGTTGCAGTGAAGTGATGGATTTGGAGATCACAGAAGTCATGGGACTTGACATGATTCAATTCATGGAAAAGCACAAATCCACAATTTTAAAAGAAGAGTGGACTCAGGAGGCCAGGATGCTGTGGCAAGGCGAGTTCTCTGCTTCCCTTTCCGCATCTTCCTCCTGAAGCCCACAGCATGGGTGCGGCATGAGTGACTGTTTTCACCTACGTTCCTGCCCTTGAGACAGAGTCTCCAGTGAAAAGCGAGAAAGGATGGTCCACCCACCACCAGATGTGTCCTGAGAGCCGGAGGTGCTGTGCAAGGTGGCTGAAGTGGAAGGAAATTAGGGGGAAGAACAGGAGACCTGTTCTCAAAGAGTGAGCAGGAAAGACTCCGTTTGAAACAGGCTGTCAGAAGGTCATCTGGTTTGGCAGTCTTGCCCAATTTCCCAACACACAGGGCACCCCATCTTTCAAGAAGGCAACCCTACATCCCGGGGGCCCCCAAGTCTCTCATCTGATTCCAAATCTTTGCAAAAGCCAGGGCTGTCTCTCTGTGACAATCCCTGTGCACGGTCCCTCCTGGCACCATTTAAAAAAATCGACAGTAGGCGGGTGGGGCCAAAGGACTTCTAATCTGTGGGTCTGGTTCCCAGAGAGTTGCATGCTGAGTGTGGAAGGCCCCCTCCACCTGAGGGAAGGAGCGCATCCTAGCAAGGTCTGAGTACTACCAGGGGTCCCTGGGGGGACGCTGATGCGGAACTCAGCCCTGGCTCCCTTGCCTGTTGAAGTCAAGAGACTTTCCTCAAGTTGGCGGATCCTCCTTTCTAGGAGGAGGACATCACAGGACACAGCATAGGTTGGAGCTCCTGAGACGATGAAAGAGCAGACGTGTGCGTGTCTGGGTTAGAAACTGGCACACAGCAGGTGCTTAATAATCGTCACTTTCATCACTGCTGTGTCATTATTCTCTGATGGCCCATTTATTCTTCTGTTTTCAAACTCAAGGAGATTTCTGCATTTTTGATGCCCGTCAAAAAAAGTATGTGGAGGAACGTTTAACAGCCCTTCATTCAGGAAGGCGCGCGGGTCTTCGGCGAAGAAAGCGCACAATCTGTGCTATGCACGGAGCACTATTCGGACACAATTTAAGACAAGCAAAGCTTACATTGATGTAGCATTTCTTCCTTCCTTTACCTTCGCTTCCAAATCCTCTAAAGATTCCCGGAAACTATCCTATTACCCTGACAGTTTCTGGAAAATGAGTTTTAGTAGCCTGAAGATGAATGCCATTTATAAAGTTGCTTTTCTGAATGGCCTAATTGTCAAAAGCAGACAAGAGAGAGATTGAAATCCCGCCATCAAGCAGAAGCCCTTGGTGTGTGTTGCTAGGAATTCTCGTCCCAAAGCAAAAACTGCAGCAGGAATCCCCTCTCCGCCTTGTGAAATGGAAAATGCACTCTGGGGGCAGCACTGATGTCCCTGGAGAGAAAGAGCATCTCCTCGCCCCATCGGGATGAGTCTCCATGGCATTTTCCACTTTCCCAGGCCAGCCAGGGCGACCAGGATCCGTGCTGCCAGCCAGCAGAGTGACTGGGCTGCTCTTGGTGGGAACGGGGCCTCTGAGAGACAGGAGGCGGCGGTGACCCCCTAGTGCAGACAGAGCCCCCTTCACCGCCCTCTCCCCAGACAGCACAGCGTCCGACATCCACGCCCTTCGGCCCCCGGCCTTCAGAGCAGTCCCCGCCAGTAGCCGCTCTTCGAGCAGACACATCCTTTTTCCTATTATAGTTACAACAAAAACAATAAGCAGTAACTCCACTGAGGGTCCTTTGGGTTCCCACAGACTGACATTCTCAGTAGACCCGTGGAGACTTGTCAATGCCCAGACCCTTTGATTCACTGCAGTCCAAGGGGCTTCTCCTGCCTCTGCAAATAAATATTAACACTGAGAGGGGGCTTTGTTTCACTTTACACTCTCCTAGCTGATGACAGAAGGCTCCCAACGAGAAGTTCTCGGGGCAACCACGTACAAGACAGAGAACTCATTTTTGCCTCTCCGGTCAGAGCTGAAAAGGTTTTCCCCTTGTTTACGGGGAGGCCAGTTTGAGAGTTTCAGTTTGACTTGTAACTGAAAGGTGGAGTCTCACCCGAATCACCCGCACCCTGTGGGGCTGCTGACCCCGCCACACCACACTGACCCTTTTCTCTCAGTTGGGGTGGGGCAGAAGGTCACTGAAATCATGCAGAAGTCCCTAGGAGCGGCACCCAAAAAGCCAGGCGGTGAGAGGCGGTGAGGCTCACTTCTAGAGAGCCCCCTGCATCTCCATTTACCCCCCAAATCCTTGCCTGCAGGGAAGCAAGGACGCTTGCGTCACCTGACACGAGGCTTGCCAGTGTGTGGCGGCCGGGTCACCCAGAGAGCTCGGTGACACTACAGACGCCCGGCCGCCCTGGGCCGCAGCCCTCTCAGCCAGCATGTTCAGCCCCAGCGCCCGGGAGGGCAGAGGCAAATGCCCCATGAACGGAGTCGGTGGCATTTCATTGAATGAGAAATGCACATTTCCTCTAATGCTTATTATGATTAAGTGACCATTTACAGAATGCCTGGCATGTGCCCACCATCATGGTCATTCTGTCAAATCCATACCACAACCCGCTGTGGGACCAAACATCCCTGTTTATGGGGAGAAACTGGGAGCCCGGCTTCCAGTGAACGCCATGTCTGGGGCGCCCAGCTAGGCGGGCACTCCTCAAATGGAAGACCACATGCACGCCACACGGCTGAGTTGCAGCCCTGGCTCCACGTCTCCCATTCAGGTCCAGGGGGAGGGGGCCAGGAGCTGGGCTGGAAGGTGGCCTTTTGCAGGGGAGCCCTGGCGCTTGCTGGTCACACTGCAACTCTCGGCTACAACTGGGTCGCCCTCCTCTTCCTCTCTTCTTCTTAGCCATTTCTAGCTTTGTTTTCACTCTTTCTCCTTTCCTGAGAGCTGTGGGTCTCCTTCTTGCTAATAGTGAAATCATGCGGTGAGTCCTGGGTCCCACATGTCAGGTAGAGTCTGACGAAATTTGTTCAGTGTGTGGCGTGAGCATCCGAACTTTTTAGCACTCCCAGGTGATTCTAACATGTGACTAAGATTGAGGAGACCAGTCTTCCTTTAACCTGCCAGCACAGCACGCTGAATTGGGACATGCACGTGGACACAGCCTGGCTGAGGCGGAGGTTGGAAACAGAGCGCCAGAAGTGCGAGTCCTCAGCCACACTCCAGCCACGCTGGCTGAGGCACAGCTGGCTGGCACAGCTGACCACATGGAGTGAGAATCCAGCTCCGGCATGGAAACAGTGTGCCTGGTTGGTCTCTGAAGGACCCTGGGAAAACACACAGGGTTCCCAGGGGACCAGGGGATGCCCACAGGGTGGGTGATGGGAAGGACAGCAGCTACCAGACTGCAACACAGGAGTGCTTTGCCAAGCCGCCTGCCGCCGAGAACCAGGCCCTCAGGCAGACCAGAAAGCTGGCTTCCCCTGCCCATTCTGCACACCAGTTCTACTACGCACGCACGCCTCACAGGACAGAAGGTCCGACGGAGAACCTGGCTCTGCACCCAACTCCCTAAGAAAGTCTTTCAGATGGTAATAAAACCTCCTGTTCCTACCTGGGGCATTTATGCCCAAGGACAGAACAACTCGCCGCAAAGGATTCCGTGTGA
Source organism: Solenodon paradoxus (assembly GCA_004363575.1). Classification (NCBI taxonomy): domain Eukaryota; kingdom Metazoa; phylum Chordata; class Mammalia; order Eulipotyphla; family Solenodontidae; genus Solenodon; species Solenodon paradoxus. The sequence continues at coordinate 177,042 of RJWH01002001.1, read as the reverse complement.
AATAGGGGCTGCGCCCATCAGGGACAAGCAGGCTGGGAACAGAGCCTTACTCTAACATGCGGTGCCCCCCCACCCATCCCCAGGGACCCAGCGCAGCCATGGGGAGCATGCAGCACTCAACACGGAATAAGTTGGGTTGGCAAACACCGACGGCATCTGGGTAGGGCCCCAGGGAGGAGAGAAGAGCCTTTGGATACCCCTTCCTGTCTGGGGGCAGGAATGAAGGCAGAGCGGGGTGTCTGCTCCCCTAGCTCCTGAGGAGAGGAAACGAGGTCTCCTGGAGGAGCTGACATTGTGGGGCACCCCGCCACGCCATGACATGTGGCTCCAGCTTTGCTGAGCCATTGCATGGGGGTCAGGGGGGCACACAGATGATCGGGGACAGGCTGGGCTCAGGACAGCTGTTCTTCATGAGAGACAGCTGCAGATGGGGGCCCACGCTTGGCCACCAGCTCAACTGTGCCTGCGGGTACCTCTGAGAGCTGGAGCAGCTTCGAAATGAGGGACATTTCAAAGACATCAAGGACTAAACCAGCTCTGAAAAGGTGACGGCCGAGAAGGGGTGGCACTGAAATGGTTACACGTGTGAAGGAGCTCAGAGGAAGGGGAGACCGTGACATCGCCCTCATGCGGGGCAGGGGGGTTGGTTACAAATGCAGTCTGAGAACTCTGCGTGGACATCTGCAGTCGCGCAGCTGGAACAGTAAACACTTGTCCGGAGAGAATGCCTTTGCTCTCCTCTCTTTCCTATCTCTTGTGTACATTAAAGCGGTGTGATTTATTTTAGCAAGAATAACTCTATGCCTCTCCCTGACCTACTTTCAGCTTCTTTTGAAGGCAACTGGCTGTGGAGAACCGACATTTGGTGCCAGGGTGTCAAAACCCTGCCCTGTGGCCCTGCCCCTCAAACCTGCCCTGTCTCCAGGACCACCCGGGCGCACAGACATGGCACCCAGAGCAGACGAGAAAAGGCACTGTAGAGAAACAGAACGGATGGGACAACCTGACCGAGGCAGACAGGACACGGGATGTGCCAATCAGAACAGAGACTTGTTGGCTGTTGGCCACTGAGCTGGAGAGCCAATGCCTTGGGATGTTGGGAGGGGAGCTTTGGTCAACTAAGGCGGCAATCTTAGGACTAAGTGTGTGATACAACTTGATGCTATTATCTAGACACCGTCCCAGTCTCCTCCCCTCCTCTGCTCAGATTCTGTGGTCACTAAGCTACCTCTCAAACCCACCTGGTTTTCCAGGAAAATCGCCCATGAAGAAAGCAGGGCAAAAAAGCTCACATCCGGAGGCTTCACTGTTCTCATTACAAATGAGGACACTGCATTCTGCTTTGGACATCTGTCCCATGGGTTGTTCCTGGGAACTGGCCCCTAAAAGATGGATCTGTCTTTGGGGTGTGCAAAAAATCAGGTCTCTGAATCACTGGGATGAAGTTCAGACCCTGGACATCAGTGAATTCAGCAAGTAAGGCTCCCCTTGGGAGCCTCTTAGCAGTCATGCTTTTGCTGTTCCCCTGCTAACAGCCCAAAAGATTGTTGAGAGTCTTTGATGGTTACTCCTTGGCCTGGACTGTGCGTGATTTCCCTGGCGCCGGGAGCCATGAACATCTCTGTTCTACTCATTAGCTTCACAGCTAAAAGAATTCCCACCTGTTGACACCTTCAGATATAGTCCGGTAGAAAACCAGTGAAGAAGACTGAGCAGAAGGAGTTATGAGAGTTGTTTGCTCTTAAAGAACACAGGATGGAGCTGGGGAAATATAATATAGACATGAAATGATCAAGTACATCCAATGTCACCAATTAAAAAAAAAATAGCCCAAAATGATAAAGGAGTGAGTCAGAATTGGGTGGGATTCATTTCAAAAGCCTTCCTGAAAGAAGTGTTTCTAAGGAGAAGTTAGCATCATATGATGATGAAACAACGGGTTTTAAAGTCAACTGGATCTTAGGTTCAATACCTGGCTGCACGAGGGATGGACATCACTAAGTGAGCTGGGAACACATTCCCTGTTGCATGGGAGACGATTGAGAATCAGTCATTCAAATCTATCTGTGTCAAAGGAAGAAGAAAGACACGGAGAGAGTTTACGCTCACTGTCAGGCGCTCTTCCAAACTCTTTCCTGAGAAACTCAATTCGCCTTCTCCACAGCCCTGAGAGATGGGTACTGTTACTAAGTCCATTTATGAGGAAGAACACAGGCACAGAGTGGTGAAGCAATGTGCTCCGGGTCAACACAGCGGTGAGTGCCAGCACTGGGCTGCGAATCCAGGCAATCGTGGCCCTGACTTTGGACCGTTAACCACTTGACTGTCTTTTTCCATTACATACGCTGCTTTGTCTCTCTTTGAACCATATTTATTACCAGACACAATTGTCAAAGCAGCTTGGATTTTTTTAGGATGGATATTTAAAATACTATAAATCCTTCACTTGCTGGAGAGCGGTCATTGGTACAGTTTCTGCTGATCACTCAGTAATTTATCCAAGACAGTGATGTCTTGCACTATTTTCATCCTAGTTAACATACCGCACCATGCACGTAAACACTGACTCAACTGGAGAGACTGGACAATAAATTATCACTAGCCCCAGTGCGAAAATAGCACTCGATTTTCTCTCTCTGGAGCATATCACCTATTTATACGTTGCTTACTTCTGTGGCGTTCAGAGAGCTTTGTGTACATTTCATCAGAGCTATACTTACATCAATTTATTGCCTTTATTATATACACATGTGGCTAATGTACTCTACAATGCTTAATATTTACTACAGGAGTCTTGATTTTCAACTAGCTTTATTTTTTTATCTATGGGGTTTACCGACCGCCTTTCATTTATAATTAGTCAACGTTTGCTGACAATTAGAAGAACAGCATTTTACGGTTTCTTTTCTCTAAATTGCTCATGTGGAAGAATTACTATTCTTTCCCTGACTGTTAGCCATCTATTCTTTACCAAGTTTCATTTCAGACCGAACTTGAACCAGAACAGAGATGTGCTTTTAAGAACGACCGCCTGGTTTCCTCAGCTGACTTTCTCGGGTTCAACACGTCCGTCCTTATTTTTTTCAGGTGGCTTCATACCCTCACACTTAGGAATTCCCAGATTTAGTCATTGCTTTTTCAGCATCCATATTCGTAGGCAAAACACATAGTTAGGTGATGGAATGGAGCAGGGAAGAGAACACCACGGGAAGACTTCCTTAACTAGTTAAAGGGCAGAACTGAGCCTAAAACTTCGGTGAAGACACATTGAAGCTGGGTGTTTGCATCGTCAGGTGTTGCTCTCCCAAGACGAAGCACATGCCTTGGTGCATGACGCAGAGAGAAGAATAAAGGAAGAGCACTTATTTGATGTTTCAGCCAGCAACATATAAAAATAGCCCAAATGTTTAGCCTGAGGCTGGGGCATTCTGTCTTCTTCTGACCTCCCTCAGTGAATATTCATCTTCCTTATTGAAAACAGAAACTCCAGCCTGCAGCATTTCCCTGTTTTTGCCAAGAGGATGTGTGCCAACAGGCTCCAGGACAGGCAGGTGTCACTTCATTCTACGTGAGTCCCTGACATTTTCACCTTGCCCAGGTGTACCCTCTGCCCTTGTGAATTTAGGAGGAAGAGACAGGTGTGACCAGAGAGTGGAGATGAAGAGTCCTAAATGTCCACAGTATCAGTAATGGTGCTGGAGAACTGTCTAGAAACGGGGCTGGTTATCTTAGGGAGGTTTCTGTAGCCTCATCCTACTGAGAAGATGAGCCTCTAACAAGGTCAAGGAACGAATCTGTAGGCAGCATCCTCAATCAATGGAGAAGGCTGAACATAAGGAGACGCCTAACTGGAGAGATGGATGAGTTCTCTTCTCCGTCTGGGCTCCAAACCTGCTGTTCCCTCCTCTTAGGTAGCTGGCACCTCTATTACTTCACTATCAGGACTCGGTTTAGTTTTCATTTCCTCTTGAATGCCTTTCCTAAAACCACTGAATAGCTAGTATATTGTCCTGGCCCCCATGCCCACCCCACTTATCTTGCTGCTGAAAATGCCAGGATCACGTTCAGAGAAAGTCTGGCTCTTAGGAAAGAGGTGGATGAAAGAATGCTGGTGGACAGAGGAAAAGCAAGAAGGCACTGGAGGCTCACAAGGGCCTTCCTAGAACTGTTTCCGGTACCACTGCCACCCTGGGGTGCCCTAGGGCACTGTGGAAGTATCTGAAATCAAAGCCACGTCAAGCTTGAAATTAGTTCAACTGATACAAATGATACTACTTGAACATTTTCAAAAGCATCACTTGCTCTTTTAGTTTTTTTTGTTCTTTATCTCAAGAGAATAAACAACGATATGGCGTTCTTGCTGAATGGGGTCCAAGCCTGAAGGCCAGAGCTGTGTTCAGGCGGCAGGCCCCACTGGCTTCCTCACACAGGGCTGGCACACCTATGGAAATGTCAGCAGAATCAGATGGGCTCGGGAAGGTTCCAGAAGCTTTATAAGTGTGTGTTCCAAGTTCAGACACATGTGAGACATCGAAGAGATAATAACAATGGAGAATGGAAAAGGCTAGAAAGCAAGGGTAGTAAATCATTAAAACGTGTTTTCTGCCCCATCTTTTCTTCTTTTGGAAATGATCTGTTTTAACTGCACAACAGACTCTGAGAAGCTGACTCCCCGGCAAACATATGGAATCAGCATGGGCTTTGGAGTCAGACCCGACTCTGAGTGCGAGTTCCCGTGTGGCCTTGGCAAGTTACTGAGGCTGGGAGAGCTTCCGTTTCCTCAGTATCTGTCAGGATTTAGGAAGGTGTAGACAAAACCGCAGCACAAGTGTTTAGCGCATAGCAGGGGTTCTAGAAATCACGACTCTTGGCACCATCATCATCGTCAACACTTCAGAGAAGCAGTAAATCATCACGCTGGAAACAATCCTAACTAGTCTGAAGTATAACTGTGTATGTGGTATGTGGGCACAGCTTTGAATAAGCCAACTAGAATGTAAACCAGAAAATACTAACCAAACATGAGAGCAAACTTTTAAGCAATTTAATAACTCCCATTTTACTATCAACAATTAATACATTGATATCAACTATTCTAAGTGTTCACTAATTTGTTTTATAATTTATAAATATAAAAATTACTATTTATAATTAGTAATTATATTAGCTGAACAGTATATTGCATTCCCTTCCAGAAAATGCTATGCATTATGTATATATTTTATCCATACATAGAAAAATACTACACTCTGTTGTTGTTTTTTTTTTTTTTTTTAATTCCTCAGTAAGATGATATTCTCCCTAGAGACTTTAACTTTTTCACTCTATAATAATTTTTGGGCATTTTATAGGAGAGTTCATATGTATCTATCACAATTTTTAATGGCTGCAATTTATTTCAAAATATTAATTTCTCATCATTTAGCCAGTCCCATTCAAAGACATTTCTCCCTTTCTTCCCCTCCCCCCATCAGCTGCTTGATCTTTCTTTGGTTTTGTGGAAAAGTAGTAAAATAAATAATGCCACCATAGATGGCCTTCCACCTATGTAGAAAAAGTTCCTAGAAGAGAGATTACAGCGCCCAAAGATATGCAAACTTAGTAGTTTCAAAATTAAGGTCAAACCAATGGCCAAAATACTCACAAGACTATATACCCTTCCTTTAACAGTGCAAGAAAAAGAAGGAAAAAAAAAACAACAAACCACACTTGCTTCTCCTAATTTTCTAGACTTACCTCAGAGAAGATAAAATATCTGGTTATAATCATATGCAATCACTGGTGTAAATATTTACCCTGAACACGTGACAGTTCCTTGCAGTCTCATCTGCAGATGCTTCCTTTAAATATGTAAACCACGCTGGGGGTCAAGAAGCTTCTGCCTGTCCTGACCTAGGTGTATTCAGTTCCTTCAGGAGAGAAGGCACAGGAAGAGTATCCCAACCCCAGAAAGAACAAAGCCACAATACACTAACAGTTACTCAGAGAGGCGGTAGAACCACCTTGCCTTTGCTGGAGTTTCTCTCTGTGCCACATACATGGTCTCGTTTTAGGGTTTGTGTACTTGGGAGAATTTATAAACCCAATAAAAAACCTCACAGATTAGAGTGCTCGATGAGACCTGGGAAAATAACGAGTGACCTTCACCCCTGGCCAAGAGTGTGATGATAGCAGCACCCCCTCCTTCAGCCCCACCTGCTCCCCGTCTGTCCTCCCAGGAAATGCAAGTACTGTTTCCCACCAGCAGTCACAGGCCAGCCTCCCTCAGCCCAGATCCCTACCATCGGCCATTTCACAGCTAACTGAAGTTTTTCTTGATGACTCCGAGCTTGGAGATCTTCAAATATCTTCTCAATCATTAAAACAGATAAACAGGAGTCTGGTGCAGTTTGGGGATTAGGTAAATTTCGTTGCATTTGAATTCTATAAGCTTTGCCACAGAGATGTGGTTTATCAGATCCCTCTAGGCTAAATGAGATGCTGAATTAAGCAGAGCCTCTCACTCTCCTAGCGAACTGGAGGATGTATTTGCCATGTTACCCATCCCTGACCTCATCATCCAAAGGTTTTACTTTTCTTTGCTTTCTTTTTTTTTAAGGAAAGGTGCGGGTAAGAATGACAGTGAGTTGGCAAGCAGGAAGAGAGAGGAGGAAGAAGCATGTTTATTTATTCTAATTAGTATGCAACTTGGTTGTTCTTCCCCAGCCCCAGGACAAGATCCCTGGTCCTTCGGATGTACGCAGGCTACACCAGGCCAGAGACAGCACACCCAACCGCTATGCCAGCAGGGCATGCCCAAAGTTATCATTCTTTACTTCACTGCCTGTTTCGAACCGAACAAAAGAATAGATATCCCCCTCCCAGGATAAAAAGTTGGAAAACGAGCTATTTCTCATGATTCCTCCAGGCAGAATTCAATGTAGCTCTTGTTAAATCTACCCTTAATAATGATCTCCCCATTAAAATGACATCATTGAGATCGGAGCAAGAAAGTAATTAGTTTGGTATAGGACATTGATAAAAGAAATAGAAGATGACACAAAGAAATGGAAAGATATTCCATGCTCATGGATTGGAAGAATCAACATAATCAAAATGGCCATACTGCCCAAGGCAATATATAGATTCAGGGCTATCCCCATCAAAATTCCAAAGACATTCTTCTTCACAAACATAGAACACAAAATAATGAAATATATCTGGAACAACAAACAACTCAAGACAGCAAAAGCAATCCTCAAGAAAAAACCCAACAACGGAGGAGTCATGCTCCCTGACTTCAAACTCTACTACAAAGCAATAATAATTAAAACAGCATGGTACTGGTATAAAAACAGAAAAGACAGATCAATGGAACAGAATTGACAGTCCAGAAATAAATCCACATATATATGGACACCTAATTTTTGACAAAGGAGCCAAAAACTTACAATGGGGCAAGGACAGCCTCTTTAATAAACAGTGCTGGGAGAACTGGTCAGTCACACACAAAAGGTTGAAACTAGACCATTCCCTAACACCATTCACAAAAATTAACTCAAAATGGATTAAAGACCTAGACATAAGACCAGAAACCATCAAGCACATAGAAGAGAATGGACGTAAAACATTATTAGAAAATAGACCTAAGAGAGATTTTTGGCAACTCAACTCCCATGGCAAGGAAATAAAACCAAAATAAGCAAGTGGGATTAAATGAAAGTAAAAAGTTTCTACTCAGCAAAGAAACTTGCATAAAAACAAAAAGGCATCCAACTTAATGAGAAAGGTTATTTGCCTCGCATACCTCAGATAAGGGGTTAATATCTAAGACATACAAAGAACTCAAAAAATTAGACAACAAAAAAATACAAGCAATACAATCAAAAAATGGGCTGATGACCTTAACAGACACCTCTCCAAGGAAGACATACAAATGGCCAACAGATTCATGAAAAGATGCTCTATGTCTCTTATCATCAGGGAAGTGTAAATCAAAACAACCATGAGATAACACCTTAGATGGTATGAATGGCTATTATCAAAAAAATAAAATAAAAATAGTAAGTGCTGGAGAGGATGTGGAGGAAAGGGAACTCTAATTCACCGTTAGTGGGAATATAAAGTGGTGCAACCATTCTGGAAAAGTAGTATGAAGAGTCCTCAAAGAATTGAGAATGGAAATTCCATTAAGATCCAGTTATTCCTCTACTGGGCATTTACCCCAATGACACAAGGATACTTATCTGAAGAGATATATGCACCCCCATGTTCACTGCAGCACAATTCACAATAGCTAAGAGTTGGAAACTACCTAAATGCCTATCAACAGAGGAGTAGATAAAGAAGATGCGGTACATATACACTGTGGAATAGTATGCAGCCATCAAAAAGGGAGAGATCCTGACATTTGCAACAGCATGGACAGACTTGGAGAGAATTATGCTTAGTGAGATAAACCAGAAAGAAAAGGACAGACATCATATGATAGCACTCAGATGATGAGTAAAGAGAAAAAAAAAATGTCATAAATTAAACCACACCAAAAACAGGTATGGGGTGGGGGTGGCGGGGGAGAGAGAGAGAATACTACTCCAAACAACTACGGACTCTTATTAGAGATGAGAGACAAAGGCAAATCAGGGGGTATCAAAGTGACAGGGGAGGTGTGGGGGAAATGGAATGAAGGGAATTAACTGTAAACAAAGAGAGAAAAAAAAGGGGGGAGAACACTAGTAAATCTACTATGCTATTTGTAAATGTAAAAATACGATTATGTTTACCTATAGTCATTATCAAAATGCAATATCCCTTCAACGATAATAAAACAAAAAATTAAAAAAAAAAGTAATTCGTTTGGAATGCAAAGCTTGACTAAGTGATTTTATGCCACACTTTACTCCCTGGGACTTGCTAATAGAAAGGCAGCCCCTAATTTATGTTTAAACAGTTTTTCTAAAAGCTTTCCAAAAGTCAGGTTTTGAGACTCAATCTCTAACTTCCTCCCCAAATTAACAAGGTTACAGCCCCAAGAACGAAGGCACGTTTCATGAAGTACCGGGAGCAGGGCACCAAGAGGACTAAGGACTTCATGCTCCACTCTCTGGAACCCATGCGTCACAGACAGATCACAGAGCAGCCACCACACCTCCTCGGCCCTCTCTCTGAAGACCAAGTGTCTGGAGATGCTTCCCGGGGGGCTGCCCCAGCAAACGAAACCACTTTTGAGAATCTTGAATTCAGTAACTACAAATCCTCATGGCCCATCTATGACAGGCCTCTCTTCATCTAAGTTCCACTATCTGGCCAGAAAGACTTTACTGAGGTTCTGTATACTCAGGAATAGGTCATTTCTACTCAACAGCATCGCTAACCTGCTCAAGTGAAGAAGTGCTTGTGTGTGTGAAGTGAATCAAACTCTATTTAGGGATTGGAGGGAGGAGTCTGTGAAATTGCTTACTGGGGTCTCGTGCAGAGAAGCTGCTTACTGAAGAGATGAATCCAGCTTGGAACTTCAGGAGAAGTTCTAAAGGTCTTGTCGCACTAGGTACAGATTCTGAGGTTGGTGCAAAGCTTAAAGCAGCAGTGTACTTGGCTCCCCCGAGGACAAGCTGCTGTCTGTGACGAAGGAATCTGGCCAGTCAGAAGGAGGTAAATATTGAGGTAGAATTTATATATGTATATATATATACATGAAAGATCTGGTTTTTACTCCTTTTGCATGATTAAAAACAACTTAGAGTCTGTGCCATTTAAGTTACCAGCATGTGATGCCATGCTGTACTTGAAGGCTGTGCCTCCTAGCAGCAGGCTATGAGCGTGGTGGTGGAGGAAAAGTGTCTACGGTCTCTGCTTCCATGGAGCGGAGTGAGACACACACACGGCCATTGACTGTTTCACATGAGCATGTCCAAAGGCCTGAAGCAGGAGTAGGAGAGGGCAGGACAGGGTGGTAGGAGGAGTTTCCTGAAACAGTGACACTTAAATTGAGGTTTAAAGGCATGAAGAAGCGGCCCTGGGACAATTAGAGGACTGTGATCTAGGGACAGTCACAGTTCTTGGGAGAACCCAAGATGGGGCCAGCTGCTGGGTCAGAGGATCAGAAGTTCAGCCCAGGTGACTTACGAACACTGGACGGGGCTATGAGACGAGGCTTGATGAGGTCAGGGCATGAAAGACTAAATCAGACCACAGTTTGGTTATTACCTTAAGGGTGAAGGGGAATAACAGGTGTCAGAAGACGAAATGCAAGTGGAATGCAACTCTTCTGCAATGAGTCCAAGCTAGAGAGATGGAACGAGTGAGACACCTCATCTCGTGACACCTCACTCAATCACCGAGGCTCTGGGAAGTACCCACAGCAGCTTGATTCTTAGAATGACATCAACTTGAGACACCCCGGTCACAGCTCACTCCATGACATCAACACTTGTCTGGTCAAGACCAGACTCAGCCAAAGACCTTCCTTGGTGACTGTCCAGTGGCCAGACTTAATCCAGCTTTTCTCTCTCCCCAGAAATACTGCCCGACTCAACTCTCCATGTTTTCAATTCTCTGAAGAGGTTGGGCCCCAAGAGGTTGGGCCCCCAAGCCCTGGGAGCTTCTATCTTCTCAGGGGCCAAACTGACAGGGAAAACCTCTTTGGAATTCTTAATGCATTTCATCCAAGAAATGAGGCTCATCAATTCTGCAACCCTACATGGCAGGCTTCACGATAGGAAGAGAAATAGTCCCAACAACCAGCAGCCCGAGATGAATGCCATAGTCAACCATTATGGATCTATTTTTAGCAGAATCAACCATGAAGTGCTGAGTCAGATGAAAGGTCATGTACTATCTGAGAAGCACCTGTTACTGTGGTCATCACACTGCTCATCTGGGGTGAGGTGTTCCATGGGAGATGCTTGTTATGAAAGTAGAGTGTTCTGTAGGGATGGCTTCTCTTCAAAACTTAAAATAAATTGACACAAATGGCAAAGGGAATGTTGTCTTAACTGAATTTCAAAATGTCAATGAAATGACACTTCATATTTATTAACAGAGACAAAAATGTGCCTAAGGTTTTTCAACTTATTTTTTCCAAGAGAATATGATGATCAAACCTCTAAAAGTGATCGGATGACACCTAGCAAGGTCTTGGAAAGACGATCACAGATCTTTTTTCCTTACTAAAATGACTAAACAGGGTAAGACTCCATTCCTAAACTCTTTTCTTCAGCTGTAACACATAAAGATAATCATACTCATCTTTCATGGGGTTCTGAGATGATGACATGAGATAAAGCACCCTACCTAACACAAGACAAAGTTACAGGCATTTGATAAATGTCAGTTCATTTTTCCTCCCTGCTCCAGAGTAATCCAAATTTTTAGCAAGCTAGAAGAGTTTTAACTGTTTTGGATACATAGCGTTGGATTTTTACACCAACACCAGAAAACCATCCCCGAGTAGGAGCTCGATGCAGTCACAGAAAGAATGGATGGATGGATGGAGGGATGGATGGATGCACGGGAGGGTATAATGACTTGAGGTTGAATGTGAAAGTCAATTATCTTAATAGCTGAAGTGTCTGTTTTTTGATAGAGAGATGTCTTCGGAAAGTGCATTCAGATAATCAATTTATAAAAGCAGCCATCTTGGCACATCCTCGTGATTTAGTGGTTCAGTCCATTGCCTGAACACAGTCTAAGGCTCTGGTTCGAGACCCGGGGTGGAGATGGGGGAGAACAACCAAGAAGAACAACTAAATCAAATAAAGTGCTTCTTCATCCTCTCTCTTCCTGCCTGTCTATTCCTACTCGCCCTCATTCCTACCTGCACCTTGCCTTTAAAAAAGACCCAAACATTCACCTTACAAAATCAATCATCAAAATCAACTATCAAAGACAGCAGTGTGCCTCAACAAGGGATTCTGTAACTCTGGTCACAAATGTTAACTAAACTTATCGTGATGCTCATTTCACAGACTAAACAAAGATCCAGCTTATACCACACACCTGAAACAAGCATAATGTGATACAGCTCAATTAAAAAAGCGACTAAAAAGGAAATAAATAAACACAACACCTTGGGTTTTGTGGAAAAATAAATAAAATAAAGCAGTGACTCACCGATATACTCTGACACTTAACCTTAAAGCCAGATTTAAACAGGAACAGTCTGGGCCCAAGGCTCCTGGACCAGAAGGAGGTCAACAACCCCCTCATGACGGGGATCTCCCTCCAGTCCGGCTTTGCCTCCGCTCGGCCACCTCTCCCAAAGTGGGATCAGTGTTAAGTCATCACCTCTCCAGGGCCGGGGCTGCTCCGGCGTCCGCACGATCGGGAGTGGACCAGGGATTCTAAGATGCAGGCAAATACCAAGCTAGGGAATAACAACTCGGCTCTGTCAGAAAGTCGGGGGTCAGGAGTTGGCTCCACCACCGATCACTGTGTGGTGTTGGCTGAATCATTTAAGAGTTGGTCAAGCAGGCTTTGCTTTCATCATGTTTAAATAATCAACACTGGCCTCTTTTATCTCCCAAAGCTCAGGCTGGGACGCTGGCGATCCCAGTCAGAATCCATCCATATGGCTTTGCTGTTATGAAAAATAACACACGTAGAAACCACAGATGACAGCAGGGGGAGGACATGCGGAAGAAAAAGTCAGGTCTTCACCCTCTTTTCAAGAACTACTGCTCTCAGTTGCTCACATCTGGTGCGCCTCAATGGGAATCATTTGCAAGGTTCAAAAACATTGAACCTTGAAAGTGAAATAAGGAGCTTTATCTTCAAAAGGAAAATTCAGGACCTGGAGCAGACCACTCGAGACCTTTTTATTACACCTGGATAACGGCGAATATTATTGCTCCCTCCAGCCGCACGGTTTATGAATAGGCTAACACATACCCTTAACAGCTATAAAATAGTGCTTGAGGATAGAATATGCTGATTCAGATACAAAATAAAATACTGTGTGTATGCTAGATTTTAAATGAAAAGTCCAAAAGCACACCTACTTAACAAATCTCTATTTTATTTTTTTTTTACAAAGCCTGCCTAGAAAGAAACAAAAAAGCCTGCTTAAAAAAAAAAAAAATCTAGCCATGGCAGGTCTCACACCTAGAAGTGGCACAAGAATCCTTTGTCAGACAACGTGTCTTAATTTTCGGTATGGAAAACGTGGGCACTGTAATTATAAGCCAGAGAAAGGAAAGACTTTAAAAGCTTCTGTGCCGGAGAAACCACTAGTTCGTGCACGTTCAGTGAAGCTGTAATGTAACCAGCTTTTAGGTGCGTAGTGATCAGCATTCAAACGATAGCTCTTGACAACTTTCTGGTCTGCATTCTAGCTGTTTCTCCAAGCATCTTATTTCCTTGAGGAGACTCACTGCCCGAGAACGAACACCATCTTCCCGACGGCCCCTACCCAACCTGGTACCCGGCTTGTTTTTGAGTCCAGTGAGCCACAAAGAGTGTTCCGGGACGACCTCAGGAAAATCAGGAGAGAAATAATTCAGGCTAAGAGGAAATCAGTGTGTCAACTTGCTTAAAAGCTACTCTCTTAGGCTTAAAGGTATTTCAAATACATACTTTGAAAGGTTCATTTATGAAAAAAAGTTTCACGGGTGCCGGTTTTCAAAGGGGAGTTTGCCAAGAAGAGAGTCGATACTAATTAAGTATTGATAAAGGAGGAGGAGTAACTTAGTCACTGGGTTACTAAAACCTTCTCCTGATGCAAGGAGACATTAGCAGGGGCCCCGCGACCCGTGCTGGAGGAGGGAGAAGGCGATCGTTTCTGGGTTTTGTGGAAAAATATTGTGGACCCTGAAATGCAAAGATCAAAGCAAAGGAGCCTATGGAAAATTAATGAGAGCCGAGCATGCGTGCAGCTCATGTGCTTATGAACTCAGGCAGCAAGCTGCCCTGCCCTTGGACACGCAGGCGGGAGTGCGAACCAACACCTTCTGGAAGCATCAGAGCCCAGGGCTCAGATTGCTACATTTCCCGATGTCTGATTCCACATTGCAATCTACTTTTCAAATCTATACAAGGAGTCTCAATATTTAGCATCTAAACTGTATCTCTCAGATGCAACCATTTCTTTTCAACTCCACCTGCTTGACCTTTTGATTTCTTGAAACTGAAAACAGATGATCGTAAACAGAGGTAACGTTTTCCCATAGTCCTTGTGGGTTGGAGACAGGCGGGTCGCCACACTGATATAGGTTGAAATGGATTTTCGTGTGTACATAAACGGGTTGACCTCTTTCTCTTAAACAACAAAAGCAAACATTTCGTTTTGCATGTGACCAGTACCACCTCCCGCCTTCTGAGTGGGAGCTGCTTCTGGAAGCAGAGGAGGCTTCGGTCGGGGACTCCCCTCTCTGGCCACCCCCAGGCCCAGGACGCCGAGGAGGGGCCACAAGACCCACATCCAGACAGTGACCCAGGGCACTACCTGGCCGCCCTCAGTATCATCCCAGAACACAGCTGCATGCAGAAGCCTTCCAGCACTTTCTGTGACAACCCAGGGTGGGGACAGGGCCTGAGGGCAATCACTTCCAGAGCTGGCTTTGTGCATGTCCATCTGGTAAATCAGCAGACAGGACAAAACTGCAATGGAGGAGGAGGAGGGAGGGAGGGAGGGAAGGAGGGAAAGGGAAGAGGGGGAGAAGAGGGAGAAGACAGAGATGAAAGGGGTGGGGAGAGGAAGGGAGGAGGGAGCAGGGAGGGAAGGAAGTGGGCAGGGGAGGGGGACCAAGGGGGTCAAGCAGAATAGGAGGGAAAGGGGAGAGGAATGGGGAGGGAAGCTTTTATAAGACAATGAAATATCCCACCTCTCATTCAAAGCTCCTCCAGTTCTCAAGATACATTCAATTCAAAAGAAAGCCCCTGGCAGGCAGACATGAACAGAGATGTGCAGTGGGAAGGTAGCACCGTTAGGTGGAAGGATGGGGAGGGAAAAAAGCAAAATAAGCAGGAGAATCTAGTTAATTTGGTCCTCTTACTTGGTCTAATGTGGGATGTTCTCCACGGAAAATTTCTGTTTTTAATATTGGGTCATATCGCAGATTTTATTAGCAATTTTCAGGCTATCTTTTTTAAAATTTTTATTTTAAAGAAAGTTGCTGTTTGCTTTAGCAGGAAAGCAAAGTAGTTTCAGGTTGAGGGAGGAGCGGCGATGCTGCAGGAAGACAGGTCACCTGAGTTTGCCATAGGCCTGCACACGTATGCATGTGCACACAGAGAGACACGGACACACAGATGCACACAGAGATGCAAAGAGAGAGACGCCCACATACATGCACAGAGACAGACCTGCACGCAGACACACACAGGCACATACATCACAAACAGAGACGCAAGTGTGCAAACACATGGAGATACACATACAGACACCTGACATACACGGGCAGAGATGCACACACACCGGCACACACATCACGCACGGGCACATATATTATACGTAAAGACGCACACGTACGGGGGCATGTCCCGGTGACCTAGCCGTCTGGCGCACCTGGGGCAGTCCCGCACACATCCCGAGGTCCCAGGTTCCAGACCCAGGTTCGGGGGAACAACCAGTGTGAACCACTAAATAAAAAGAAAATGAAAACAAAATACATATGACACCCACAGACAGACACACAGATACACAGACATACACTGAGACAGAGATACACCCCACAGATAGCAGACCCAGCCCCACACACACCCACACACACCCACACACACCCACACCCAGACACACACCCCCACACACACGTAGACATCCTCACCAGACTTGTCTCACCTCCCCTGTAGTGTGGGTAGCAGAATTTTTTTTATCTCCCTTCCTCCTTTTATCAAGAAAATCCTTACATTCACGACCAGATGCCGGGAAAGATGGTCCTGAGACCAAAAGCAGGACTCTGGGCCCAGAACATTCCCCGGCATCTTTTCAAGCGAGTGGGTCTCCGACGACTTTGTCAAGGACCAGTTCAACATCTTAACTATGTGAGAAACACAGTTTCACTGCTTTCAGTCGTGTTGCTGTTTTGTTTGTTTGGGTTTATTTTTGCTGTTGCTCTGCAGGAAGTCTCACAGACACGTCAGGGTGATTCGATTCTGCACAAACGTCGCCTCCCTCAGTTCTTAGAATGTAGGCAGCTGCCACCGCCGGTGTTCTTAGAGCTGGGTCCCCAGCCTGCCTGCCGCACCAGCCGAGCGGGGGGTGGGGTGGGGGGGTGGGGGGCACACTTCACTGGATCCCTACTTTGAGCCGTTTGCGGGGTTTTCTTTTCGGCCCAGGAAACCAAATTGGAGGCACGGTTGTCGAGGCTGATAAACGGGCTTCTGCCCACTTTTCAGCGGCTGGCAGACAAGAACTGATTTATACCCCAAAGGGAGATAATGGTTTCCCCCTGCCCCTTGTCAAGGAAAGTAAGATTCCAGTCTTCAGTTTTTCTGTCTATTTTTTAAAAAGGAAAGTTGCAGGCAGGAATGAAGGCAAGGAGGCAAGCAGGAAGAGAGAGGAGGAGCTTTTTATTATTATTATTTTATTTAGTTGTTTATATTGGCTGCGCGTGCCCCCGCCTCGCCGCCCCCACTGCCCCTAGGCCTGGGTCTCAAACCTGGGTCCTCGGGATGCACATGAACTGCTTCTGGTGGCCTTATCCCTAGGCCACCAGGCCACGCCTCTAGACACTCTTGTCAGGTGTCAACGCTTACGTCATGACTACAGATCCTGTCTCATGCATCGTGAGGTGACCCGCTCAAGACGGTCCCCATCATCCCGGACAGCACGACATCCAAGAGCCAAGACCACAGAGCCCTGACAGTGGACCTGTACTGAGAGGAAAATTATGCTTCGCAAGAAGGGAAGGTATTCACAGGAGGGAGCGACTCTGCGGCGCCCTGAACCCCACCAAGCGGAGGTTTGGAAGGACCTGGGCGCCTCTGGTGTGAACTGGGCAGTGAGCAGGCTGCCGTGGAGGCGGAGGAGGAGGGGACGGGGACGGGGGAGGGGGGCACAGGGGGGCGAAAAGGGGGAGGGGCCTGCAGAAGTGGGGGGTGGAGGAGGAGCAGGGGAGGGAGGAGCAGGAGGAGGAAGAGGGAAGGAGGGAGGGAGGGACAGAGGGAGGAAGCGGAGGAGGCGGAGGAAGTAGAGACCGGGACTGGCATCTCCCTTCCTGGCAGCTGCTCCCATGGGTACCCAGGTTAACAAGGTGCACAAAAGACACTGCTTGTCTTGGGTGGAATCTTCCCTCCCAAGCCATGTGCACCTGGATCATTGTGAGAAAGGGCCAGTTTTTTACCCAGTCCTTACCATCAGGACTTTCTGCAAGACCCCACAATGCCCTGGATCCCAGATTCCTGAAAGTCTTTCAGAGACACTTGCCACCCGGCCTCAGCCGTTCTCCCACTGGCCCCCCCGCAGGGTGTACTTGGGGGCCGCTCCTGAGGTCATACGTAAGTACATTAAGTGGATGACGCTGCGTGACTCAACAGCCTGGGCGGCTTGTGAACAAATTGCCTTAAAAGGACGTTCATGGATTCATGCATCCCCATCACAGATCCAGAATTCTGGCGGCATAGCCCCAGGATGACTAACTCGGCGAAGACTTGGGCCTGCCCTGTCGCTGACCAGGACACCACCGGGGGCATTTCTCTGACCTTCCTGAGCCTCAGTTTACCTATCTCTAAAGTGGGGAGGTCCAGACAAGATGGCATGGAAGGTTACTTTCAACCGGGGTATTTCAGGACTGTTTCCTTAGGTGGCTTCTCCTGTCAAAGACCCTGGGATGGATGTCCCAAAGGAGACAAACACGCAGACTGTCGGCTGCATTTCTGAACTTCCATTAGAGGTTCTGCGGACCAGGCATCACACTTCTTTCTTTAAATTGTGTTCCTGCAAATAAGATGCAGCTAATGGGAAGGGGTCTAGCTGCTGTCACAGACCTGGGTGTATATCCTGGCTACTATAAACAGTGGACAAGTTGGAGACAAGTCACGTAACTTTTCTAAGCCCTAAAAGCAATAAAAAGAATACATTATATATTTAAATAAAAGTATATTTGATATCTCTTTATGACAAGTGAGGAACACATCTATCTATTATCTGTCTACCTATCTGGGGCACACTGTATCTTCAATGCAGACTTGTAAGTAAGCAAACTTTCCTACTGCCAACACAAGAGAACTGTAAAGCACTGTTACAAATAAACATATGTATTCAAATATGTCTCACTTTATGCAGAATTACTGGATTTCTTGTCTCACTTTTGTATTTGTTGTTGCTATTTTAGGAATGAGTCTCTAATGAACTCAGTTATATGCATTTCCTATCTAAACTCTTCTCACACTTTCAAAGCTTCTGCCCAAGGGACAGAAGAACACACATTTGAAACAACCAGAGAAATAGCACCACAGAAATAGAATAAAGAGGATTTGCAAAAATTTGCCCTTGGCCCCAGTCACACACTTCTAAACATTTGTCTTGCTTCCCTATGAAAGGACTAAGGGACAAGGTTATCTACGGCAGTACTGTTGTATCTACTAGCAATACCAAACAAAGATTGGAAATCCCCGGGTGTCCGTCAATAGACATGGTGGGTCCCTTAAACATGGGAGTCGACGGTAAACAGTTACATAACGACCCCCCAATGAATCGCTCCTCCCTGCACCCATTCCCTGTGCATATTCTTCCCATGCAGGTGGTCTTGCGACCTGTTCAGTTCCAGAACACCAGCAAAGTGATGCAAGCGAAGGCTAAGCCTTCTGCATTGGAGCATCATCAGCCACCATGTGAAGAAAGCTGGCTGGGCTGCTAGAGACTCATGGTACAGCCGTGACCAAAATCCGCCACCAACATGAATGAAGCCACCTTGGACATTCCAGCCCAGTCAAGCTCCTGAGTGACTTCATTTCTATGAGTAAATCACACAAAACCACTCCAGCCCAAAGAGCTCACCCAGAGAATTGGAAACAAAATATTGGTTCTAAGTCGCTGAGTGATGTTTCCAGAGAAAATGGACCCATCACGACATCTCCAAACAGCGTAACCCATTGAAGCAGCACCCCAGCTAGAGAGAGAAGAAGGATGCCATCTATGTACTGGCCTGCTAAGGTCTCTGAGAAGTTCTGTTAAATGAACAGACCAAGTGAAGAGCAAGACAAACAGTAAGCAGGCTTTGATGTATGAAAAGGGGAAAAAATTTAAATATGAGTTTTGCATGAAGAGAAAGGATATCTACTCAAGAAATCAACATAAGTAATAATGAGGAAATCTAGGAAACTAGAGTGTCAACGCATGCACAGACTCACAAGCTCCAGAACCCAACAATGCTTGCAGCTCCCAGGGTTGGTATGCGGCTCGCTCTCTGATAGATCCGAGAAGAGAATTGCCAGAGACGATTCCAGAGCTGTGAGCCTTGGATTTGGGGAAAAGCAGTGTGTCTCCCTGAACACGCTCCAACCTTCCTTCTCACCATTGTCCATTTCCAAAAAACCCATTTTGTTGATGGAATAACTGATGTCTTTTGCTTGAAGTCGACAGAGCCATGTGAATATATTAAATGTTCAGGAATAATCTTGTATGAAAAGTGAAAAATCAGGCTGACTCAAGACAGAAATGCCAAAGTTTGAATCTGGATCTACGCTGGATCTACCCTGAAACAAAGCCAACCAGCTTCAAGATATCCAGGACTAACTTTCCGCCTGATTTTTATGTTACTACACAACTGGAACGCAACTGACTTCCAGCTTAATTTACAAAACGGGCCACCAGTTGGAACTTGATGGGGCTCTAACCCCAACTTGCAGAGCTGACCACACCTTCTCTTGTGGACAGATGTCCGACCTCACTTAGGCAGCCTCTTGAGCCCGTGTCTGTCAGGCTGTAGTCCTAAAAAAAATCCCATCTAAACGCATACCTTTTGCTTCCAAAAAAAAAAAAGAAGTGAACTTTCATTGATTATTCTATCTACCATGAGCCCATCCTTCATCTCAATCAATGGTTGAGTTAAAATAATGAATAAAAAACATTCTGGCATTAAAGTGTCCGTTGTGAATGCTGGTGAGTTATATAAAGTCTCCAACAGCCTGATTTCTGTCTGTACATATACTCCACAAAGAGTAAGGGGTAAGTAAAAGGGGCAGACGGACAGGGAAACTGCAAACGCCCACCAGGATTTGGGGCTTTCTTTTTCATGCTCCAAAGCCAAATTTGAATGCCATGAAAGGAATAAAAAAGCAAAACAAAGGCCCCCATTTAGAAAAACAACAACACCCATTTGACTAGAGGAAGTCTAGAAAAAGATCTTTTTATTATTTCTCATAAGTTTTCACTTCTGTGGTTGAGTAAGCAGCGCCTGCCACAAACAAACCTTGTACAGCCAATGGAATCATCCAGAAAAGCAGGCAGTGGGAATGCGGAGCCCGAGGCTGTCTCTCCCATCCTCAGGCCCCTGGAGAAGTCGGTGCTAGGCCACTGTGGATCATTTGTCTGTTTCAACTTTCACATTTCTAGGAACGAGGAGGCCACAGCTTTCTCTGTAACCCACTTCGGGGTTTGACAATTCTCACTGGAAGTCGCCACTTACTTTGAACCTGTGCCTTACCTTCTTCCTCTCATATTACAGTCACTCTCTTCTTGTCTGACCCCCATCAGCCCATAAGCTCCTTGAGGAAGAAGTCACCTTCATGGCTCTGTTCCATCTGTCCCGCCAGGATGCTCCTGGTCAACAGAGGTGCAGA
This sequence comes from Solenodon paradoxus, assembly GCA_004363575.1. Classification (NCBI taxonomy): domain Eukaryota; kingdom Metazoa; phylum Chordata; class Mammalia; order Eulipotyphla; family Solenodontidae; genus Solenodon; species Solenodon paradoxus. The sequence goes on along the minus strand of RJWH01002001.1, from coordinate 156,345 downwards.
GCCTTCCTGAACCTTGTGTGCCTTGGACTGGGTCACCTGAGGCATCATGTCCTCTGGGCAGCATGTCTGCCATACGGTCATGTGCAATAAGCAGGTGGACAATGACTCATTAAGTATTAAAAGACATCCAGAAGTAGAGTGAAAGCAAAGCTAGGCCTACAAGGGTCTCAAGAGAGGACAGGCATCTAGCAGCTGGCCTTGAGTTCTTACGTGTGGTCTTTCCCACACCCTAGAATCCCAGTTCCTTCACTTCCCTCTCAGTTTCATTTCCCAAAGATCGGGATCCGTTTCACTATTCTCTGCAATGTCACCCCTCCCCAGAGCGAGGGCAGTGGGGACTCTTGCCATTTGGGGTCTCCCAAGGTGAAAACATCAGGAAAGCTGAGGTTGACAGCTGGAGTCCAAGGGGAGGCGTGACCACTACACATTGGCCACGTGCCAGCCACCTGCACTGAGCTGGGAGAGACGCCACTGCAGATAAAGAAGAGTCAGCGCCCGCTTGCCACCTAGGGAGAGGGACAGTGTGAAATGGGACTCTGGGAAGAGGGTGCTGGCGTGGACGGGCAGAGAGCATTGGAGGGGCTGCGGCAGGTGTGCGGCCCTGGGGGCCAGGTAGAAGGAAGGCGATGGGAACGGAGGGCGGGAGAGTCAGTGAGTCAGTCTGGGGATGTCTGAGCACGGATGGACAGAGAGAAGGGGATGCCCTGGGAGGACTTCCAGATTTGGGGTCTGGGAAAAAAAAACTGCACCTGTCTCGACAGAGATGAGGCTCACTTGTCCGGAGCTGGCTGGCCCAGAACACGTGGGTTTTGGAGAAAACGAGGAAATTTAACGCTGGACTTCAGAAGGGAAAATAGGATCGGGAAGATATTTTATGATTGAAACCAGGAGGAAAATAAAAGTCTTTCTGAAGGAACAAGGGCACAGAGGAGAAGGAGGAGCGCTGTGGGTCCACTCTGAGTGCTCCAAGTGTAGGGGGAGGGGAGGCGATGAGGGAGCATGGGGCGCCGAGCCCCAAAGGGCAGGGGCAGGTCTCAGTCATGAGGCATCATCAGCCCGGCACCCACTTCATGGAACCCAGATGCTTTCCAGAGGGAGCCATGCAAGCCAGGCAAGTGGGAGGTCACCGTCCGAGCCGATGGAGAAGAACAGTTCCAAGAAGGTTAGGGGCGAAGGCAGCGCAGAGAATCCCACTGTTTCCCGAAGAGCCCTGCCAGCGTGGAGAATTCCAGAATGCCAGTCCCCAGAGCCAGGATCATGTCGAGCAGGATCGGCACCCTCCACCAAGGTGACATATTTGATATATATATAAAAAAACCTCTGGGACCTCTTTATAATATTTTCAATTCGATTATGCCTGTGAAATCTGGAAACTTTGAATCCAAGTCTGAACGGAAACGTGGGCTCCTAGCATCCTCGGCCCCCACGGGCACCCTCTGGTTCTAGATTCTACCTTGGACTTCGGATAGGCTGGAGCCACTGGCATGGGGAGGACCTTTGACTGAGAAAAGACTATTTCAAGGCCCAGGAAGTTCATTTCACATCCAAGGGAAGGTGCGACGGACGCGAGGGGCTCTTCACAGCAAGCACGGGCATCTCAGGAAGAAGCCCCAGCCTCCCGCCACCTCCCCCTTATTCCATCTGCTCCTATTTGTGCAAATTGAGAGACCACCTGTCCTGGCGCCTACTCGGGCATGAGACCAAGCTAACAATTCTTATTTCTGTGCTTCCGTGGGATTCTGTTTAAAAAACACCAGCGCCCAGGTCCGCCTTACGCAGATTTAAGATACGCTGACTCGCTGACTTGGAAGAACCGGTGCAAACGAGGCTGTCTTCTGTTTATGAAGACCCTTCACCACGCTCTTAGAGGGACCCCTTCTTCTCCCCGAGGCGGGCGAATCAATCCATCCACACTTCGCATTTTTGCTCATTTCCCTAGCTGTTAAGCGGAGAAAGGGTTTTGCAGGCGACATGGTATATTTGTGCTATAAACAAGCACTGCACGGGTCCTCAGGAGGGAGTCCCAAAGAACCACCAGGGCAGGTCACAGCGTGAGCAGGGCGGGAGCGAGGAGTAGGCAGGTACGAGTTAGGGGGCCCACGGGGGTGCAGGGCAGAGGGTGGCTGAGGCAGGGAGGCCAAGAAGCCTGGGGGGTGAGGTTCTTTGCGGAGGACTTTCACCATCAGGCCAGTGGATATCGGGGGCCAGGGGACATCGGGAGCCAGGGGACACAAAGGCGTTGGGGCCTTTGGTCAGAAACACACCGCGCAGTTGTCAGCAGCCCGGTGACTGGGGACAGGCCAAGCCCACAGCAGCTGGACCGCCTGTCACACCAAGTGTGGTATGAGTGGACACAAGGGAGTGGAAACCGCAGGGTCGCCTTCCTGCCATAAACTCCTGTTCTGACTGATGACTCACAGTGACACTGAGTCAGGGTCAGTTCAGACCCGGGGTCCAGTAGTCCCCGAAAGGCCTGTCTCCTTCTCCCCAGGCGCGGCTACCCTGGGAAGGGCTGCAGGCCCCTTGGGGGAGGACTGGGAGAGAGACGAACAGCATACACTTCGGGCAGGACAGCTGCTGGGTCTGGGGACTGACTGGGGCCATGACCCTGCTTTAATGATTCCAGGGAGACCATGTCCCTTGTCCGAGAACTCTCACTCAGATCGAGGAAGAGCTCAGCAGACCACTTCTAGGAACAGCACGTGGATGGCGCTGGAATGGAGGAAATGAGCCGTTAGCGTCTGGATGTAGAAGACAGCGAGAAGACGGAGCAGATGGCTGAGAAGTGGGGACCAGGACCAGGTGCCCCTGTTGCCAGAGACTGCTAGGCCGGGAAGGGGCTGCTCGGGCAGGAGGAGTCAGGCTGAGCTGGAAACGGTGGGGGACTGGTCAGGCTGGCGTGGCCGGCAGAGACGGACACAGAACCATCGGGTTTGGAGCCGGGTTTGGGGACAACCTGCAGAAACACTGAAATATTTAGAGGGAGTAGATGAGACTGCCGAGAGAGGAAACACACATGCAGAGACCCACCAGAGGAGTCTGAACTGCCCAAGCTGGGGAAGAAAGAAATGAATGGCGCAGAGAGGGACATCAGTCGCACTGGAGGGAGAACTGGGCTGGAGTAAGAGACGCACGGAGTCCAGTGTGCAAAGAGGGACGCTCCCTGGTTCAGCTGCCACAGGAGAGCAGAGCAGCATGACCCGGATGCCCTCAGAAATCTCCTTACAGGAGGATTGGTGCATTAGAGCCCCTGGAAGGGGCTGGCATGGGAGGAACAGGGCGAAGAAGGAGAGTTAGAGAGACAATCCAGTGCAAGAAGCTTAAAACCATGCAGAGGTGGTGGCAATTCAAAGGCATTTTTTTCTAGGACCTGAGACCCCTACATACACTTGTGGGTGATGAAAGGCAGAGAAAGTGCTAGAAGGTGAGGTGATTGCTGAAGACCCCAGGAAGAGCCAGGTCTCTCCCAACAGAGAACAAGAGGGGCAGGAGACTCATGAAAGATTCCCGTGGTTCCTGGAGGTGATTCAGCGATGGTCCGGGGCCCACCCCACGGTTATAACCTCGGGGGTGGCGAAGGCGCGGACGTGAACTTCGGGCCCCGGAAGAACCATCTTTTATTCTTCACAAAAACAGGGATGCAAGGGTAGCACTGAGTCTTTACTATCTTATTGTTAGCTTAAAATGTGATTGCCAGGTTGTACTTTCCAAGGCTGTTTTGTGAAAACAGTCTTCATTCGTAACCTTCTCATCAGCAATGAGTTTCTGTGTGAATTCAAAGGCATGTTGCTCGTTTATGAATGAAAGACAAAAAAACTGAACATCGAACTAATGAAAGACACTGGATTAAAAGATAATATTTTATCTGAGTTTCAGTTTAGTCATATGCCTAAGGAGGAGTTTATCTGGCCCCAAAGTTTATCCATTTCTCTTTCGCTTCGTCCCGTGCTGTTCACACGTGGCGCAGGGTTCGCTTTCCCTCGCCATTCACTTCTGCAGGATTCCGTTGACCACATCCAGTACTTCGTGCACCACCCTACTGCAAGCATGTAGGGACACACACGAGGCTTCCCTGGTGACCCGAGTCCCCACTCTCCTGGTCCCATTCCGCCACAGCCCGAGCACCAGGGGTGCGCTAGCCCCCACTCGGCTGTGTCCACCGTCATCTCTCGGCCTAGATTTCTGCATATCTTCTAAAGTCTTCAGAAAATTGCCTCTTGCAAGAGGTTGGTCTTGTTTTCTCTCGAGTCAAACCTTGAGCCCACCAGCGTCTCCGTGTGGCATGCTTTGGCCCCAGCTGTAAGCCATCTCTCTGTCTGAGATGCTCTGGGGCATGCAGTTTGGGGAGTTCCTTAGGTTCTAAATTTTCTTTTGAGGGAGCTGGGGCTCATTTCACTCCATCAGAGGTGGGCGGTGCAGTGGGTACCTGACAATAAATAATACACATGGCCTATAGGCGGTTCATTTGCTCCTGAGAGGAAAATACCCTGGCCTCTGGCATTATTCTAATGTAGCTGTTATCTCTGGGTCCCCACAGTGAACCACGCATTTGCCCTTAGAGCAGAACCACACTGGGCCTGCTACTGAGGCACCGGAGTGACGCTCTCCAGTGATGGCACCGGGGACCCAGCCACCTGTGATCTCCTGGCCTTCGCACATCTTCTCTCAGAATGCAATCGGGTCTTACCAGAAACGCAGTAAGTGGGGCTCTTTCGTGGAACGGCCAGTAGAAAATGGCCTCAATGGTTAGAGGTGATTTCTAAGTCGCTCTAAAAATAGCACCATGAAGAGTTTTGAAGATGCTGAGTTTCTCCAAAAAAAGAAAGGAGGAAAGGAAGGAAGTTGCGATGCTTTTAAGAGCCACATGAAGAGGGGTGTCCCATTTTAGAGATTCGAAAATCGAGGCTAGGGAGGGGCTCTCATGATAATAAGTAGTCATGAGAGACAGCTGAGCCCCAGGTGCCTGAGGCCTGAATTCCAAGCTTCATCAAGCAGAAGTTGCCACCCTGACTGGAAGGATAAGAAAGTGTGGGAAAGAACTGCAGGAAGTGGGCGGTGAGAGGAAGGGACACAGAAACGGCGGATTTGTGACTCTCCTAATGCAGACGCTGCTCCCCACCAGGAAGGGACCGAATTCTTCCAAGCAGAGAAAGGGAGTGCAGGTCACGAGAGGCTGCCCGGCGTGCTTGTCTCCCTCCCCACACTCTAGAGGTTGGTTTCAGATCTCGAATAAAAATGCATGTAAAAACAGTGAAAGCCAGGCAAAGCTCTTACTCTGGTGGCCTGTTGTAGCTGCTGGGGTGCTTTTCTTGGCAAATATCCAAGTGTGACAAGCTGGCATCATGCACTGAATGCCATGTGCCAAACGCGTTTCAGTCCACACAATTTGAGCTACAGGCCTCTGAATTGGGTGATTGTTTGACCTGACTCTCAGCGACAGATCCTCACATAAGACCCCTCACTGCCGACAAACGCACAAGAAAAGACTTCAGTTTAGGAAACGATCGTTTTCTTAGAAAAGGAAAAACAAAAAGCAGTTCTCAGTAAAGATAAACCACAAGGCTACTACGTTCAGAAAAGCTGTGCATATTAAACCACACACACACACACACACACACACACACACACACACACACACACGCAGTACCGAAATACTGTTCAGGTTTCTCCAATCTGCAAAAGTGAGCAAACTCAGAACTCAGAAGGTAAAAGCAACACCTAACTCAAGACTTTCCCTGACACAGAGAATATGCTGGGGAATGATCAAACAAAATTCTATCGATGGCTTCAGTTTTTTTTTTGTTTTGTTTTTGACCCAGAACAACCCAGCGTTTCCTTACTGGGTGTGACACCGACAGCACAGCAGCTGATGTGAGTCCTCCTGCAGGTAGACTTGACCTCTACCTCATGGTCCAGGGGCGTCTCAGGCCCCTGACTAGGGTCAGAAAAGCAGTTGAAGGGAAGCTGGGAGAAGCAATTCTGAAGGAGGAGAACTTTCCACGGAAAAATTAGGGATGAAAACACGAGGCCAGTGACCTTGAGGTTGCACCCAAAATTAGGTGGGAAGTGGCTTACAATGTCCAGGCAGGCGATGGTCGCAAAGGCCATGTCTCTTGGTGGGAAAGCTGAGAAAGGGAAGGGAGAGAGCAGCGGCAGAAGAGGAAGGCAGGCAGGGAATCAGGAGAGGCGGTGAATATGGAATAGCAGCCAGGCTGCTGGCCAAAAGTGCCGGAGATGCTGACTTAGAGGGAGACGGGCAGCGAGGAGGGAAGACACTGGGACACACTCTGGAGGAGCCCTCAGCCCTCTGCCATTCCACAGTCTGCTGTGAGACGCAGCCCCTTCACTCGCTGCCCGAGTTCTAACCCCCCAGGCACAGTTCATTTCAAAGCTCCTGAAACATAAACCATGATCACCGGCGCTCCCAGGCAGACCTCACCTTGACTTACCACCATCTGCGCATTTTCAAGGTTGACTTATGTGTTCAAAACTCATGTGTGATATGTTTCACCTGCTGAGTTCTGACAAAGAGCGGAGAGATGAATGAAAGCCAAGAGGGAAATTTCTAGCTGCCACAGTAACTAAATAATGTTGAGTTAAAAAAAAATAATCATCCTAAAAATGAAATACTTCAGACCATAGGGTTCGTTTCTGTAAACACCACTCCTCCAGGACCCAATGCTAGTGAACCGTGAATCTCCTCTTAATGCATTCTCTTACGTGTATCACTGGGATAGTCACACTGTCGCCCCTTGTTTGTCTGGAAGCATGGATCTCCAGTGGGACCCTGCTTCCCACCCTCCCCCGAAATTCAGAGGCGCTGTCCCTTGGTAGCCATGTCCCAGGCTCATGGCAGACTGCATTAAAGATAGACAGTCAAATGTCACTGAATGACGAGGACGTGTTCTGAGAAATGTGTCGTCAGGTGATTCTGTCATTGTGAGAGCGTCATAAAGTGCAATTACACAGACCTATGACTTAGGCCATACGTGGAAACCATGGTCGTAGGTACAGAATGTCACTGACCGAAACAGAAACAGTGACCCGAATGATGAAGTACACACTGCCCTGGATAAGTCATCTCATGCCCACATGAGCACAGAGATGTTCACTGCCGTTCGTTTGTAGTTGACACATTCCGCAGGCCATGCTGCAGTCAACTGAGGAACCGCACAAAGGCATGGAAAAGAGAGAATAAAATCTCAACAATGTATCTTTAAGTGAGGAAAAAAGCAAGATGCAGAGAGGGACATATGATGTGATGGGACTTTTATAAAACAACAACAAAAATCGACAGTTTGATAAAATCGGATGCGCACGTAGTAAAGCATGGAAGGATGTACGCAAGGTGGGCAGCACCGGCCATCTGGGGGAGGAAGGAGGTGGAGGGAGAGGAGAGTCTGGGAAAAGGGAACCAGCGAAACTGACCATGTCTACCATAACCATCACGTGGACGCAATGACCTCATGGACAGGAACTATGCACTCGGGCGCTTGCATATACACAGACGCTGATGAGATCATTTACAACATGTCCACGGCTTTTACTTCAGTGTACTGAGCTGTTTGTAAAGGCAATTTTGACTTTATTCTTCATGTACTCTTAAAAATACAACCACATGTAAATTATTTATAGAATCAGAAAACCTTATTGAGAAGGAAAAACGAAAAGTCCTGTGCAAAGACTATAGGTCCCGAAATTGAAAGCAAATAAAGAGATACGGTTGTACAATCAGACTAGGGACAGACTGGGAAAGTTCTCAGAGCTGGTGAAGGGAGGACAGCTTATAGGGTGTGTATTCATAGATTAACAATAGGCTGGTTTCTTGGGTGGTGAACTGTGAGTGATTTTTCTTCTTCGTCTTTGTTTTTCTCAAAAAACCTATCTTGCTTGTGTATCAGAACAAAATCATCATGAGAAAAAAATTATGCCATGAAATTTTTTAAGTAGGAGAGGTAATCATCAAACTGAGGTTTTAGGAGGTGATGCAGTGAACCCCCAGAGACAGATTAAAATCCATTTATGAAGCAGGAGTGTCTGTGTGCATGGATAACAGCCTCAAATCATGAGGAAATGGAGAAAGTGAAAAGAAACATAGTAGGACATGGGGGGTCTTCTAAGTAACAGGATGAAAGCATGAAACTTTACTGAAGAATTGCTATGTCTCCACCACTCTTTGCATAGTTTATATGGATGCTGCAAAAACACAGCCAGATGCCAGAGTTGATTCACTTGATCCAAAAGTCCAAAAATTGTTTTAGAGAATGGCTCATTTTCAATATCAAGTCTTGAAATGCAGCCACATCTTAGAACCCATATCAAAAAAGAAAAAGAAGGTACAATACCCAAAGAGGTAAGACAAGAGTGGCAGAAGCCACGGATGATTCTGAGAAATGAGGGGTTATAATGTAAAGAGCTTTCTTCCACACAGAGAAGACACACATGATTGAAAAGCATGGCCCTCAACAAGACAGGGATTCTGTAGATCTGATCAAAATGTTCCCAAGCAACTTGAGGCTTGTACTCAATGCACACTGTAGCCAACACAAGTGCATGACCAGTGTTAGGAGCAAGTCAAGTTTTTATGCAATGGTGGTTTTCCTCTTTTCAGAAAGTGGGCTCATTCTAAGAACCCCTCTTCATTTGTAATATTTAGGAAGGCAACTCTGTGAAGGAGGTGGCAGTAGAAAGTTTCCAAAGAACATCCCAGCTTTCTGCATCTTTGATTCAAGATGAGAACCATGCCAACTGCCAGATTTTGTGCTTTCTCTTTCTCAGATGCTTCAATTGAGGCAGTTGGCTAAATAAACTGTGTTTATGTTTTCTGGCATTCCTGAAGCAGATGTAATATAACTGAAGGCAAATAATTTTAGTAATGCTATCCATGCATTGCCATCTGAACACCATGTAATCACAAAACAAAAATGTTTACCCAATAATCAAAGACAGAGGCAAAGAAACCAAAAGGCATTTTCTCTTGTAAGACAAAATACTGGCTGGCATTTCAAGATTTATGGAGAGTTACCTTGAGCGGGCTCATCAGGAAAGTTCTATGTGACTAGATTTCTAACCACACAAAGAATCGCCCTGCTGTTGTTCTGAACGGTCATCAAACATGGAGGAGAAATGGGGTCAGTTGATTTTCATAGAGGACAGAATTCTGAGAGTTGCAGGGTAGGCTTGTGGGAGGTGAGAATCCCCTTCCTCCATAGTTCACCCAGGACACTTCTCCGCATGTGGAAATGACCTCCAACGTCAATCAGTGTCCCTCTTTCTGGGGTGCCGTGTTCACTTCTGCCTCTGCCTCCCCCAAAGACAGCTACGCCTTCAGTCTCAGCAGTCTCTTCATCACCCAGTTCTCTCTCTTCCTCAAAGTTAGGTTCAAAGCTCACTGCTCCTCTGTCTGACTCCAGCAAATTCTCATCTTTCATTCTTACCGAGTCCTCTCCAGCCTGTATACTCAACGAACATGAAATCATTACCAAGGGTGTTGACAGGAATACCCCATTCGACGACTCCCCTCAGATATCCTAAAACTCTAAAGATTGCCCCCTATGGGGGCAGCAGGAAAGGGGAAAGCTCCAATCCCCTTGCTTTTTCCTTTCCTCCCTCACCTCCGCCTCTCAGTGTTGTATTTACTGAACACGAGGTTCTCTCACATACTGTTTCATTTAATCTTCTCACAAATCTCGCTAGAAACCAAGCGTTCTCTACCAGAGCATTCTGCTTCTCTCCAGCTTTCCCAGGTCTTCCCAACGATCAACATCTACTCAGTCCTTGGAGTCACGTCTGCTTCCTCTTTCCACCTCGGCCCTCTCTCCAATTCTCTACCTCACTTCTGGCTCCTCCCTCTCACACCTCTGCCAATCTCTCTCACTTATGCACCAAAGTCTCTTCATCACCGTCTCCCCATAACTGGTCATATGCTAACTCATGAGATGGTTGGCATCACAGCACTCATCCAGAACCTTCAGCGATCCCTGTTGTTTACATACAAGACCCAAGTTTCTAACCCTTTCCCACCCCATTATCTACTAAAACCAATCTTCCAATACGTGAATGAATTCATAAGTAAATAAATAGAGAGCTAATCCTCCAAACATACAGGACTTCTGATTCCCCAAACATGCCAGCAATTTCACTCTCAGGGATTTTTTGTTCATGCCATCCCCTCACTGCAGGAAACGGCTTTCTCTGTCCAAGAGTAAAATCCTACTTTTCGAAACAAGTTCAGATGCCATCTCACTCCCCCAAGACAAAAGTGATTGTTCTTCCTTCTGAACTTTCTTAGTCTTCGTTGTTTACAGCTCTGAGATCATAAAATCCTGGAGGGTAGAGATAGTATCTGTTTTTCTTTGCATTCCAACACCAATACCCCAGCCCTTCAGTCTTTACTGCACACAAGTATAACTGAAGTTGCTAGTGCCTGCCGGCAGATGAACTGAGGGGCCACCACTGTCTTCCAGTGTCCCTGGAATTTCAAGCTACAAACACTGATCAAGTGCCTGCTAGGTGCAGGCAGGATTTGCAGAGATAATCAAGCTGTTAGCACTGGTTCGTAGCGCGCCTCGCTAAAGCCCTGTGCCATCTTACATGCTAAGCCCCAAACACGCCATGATTATGAAGGTTTCCCCCATCAGGGGGATAAGCAATCAATCACAGACCTTCCCTCTGTCACTAGATAAGATTAGGGGCAAGACCCTCATGTCTCAAAAAGCACCGGAGGAAAGAAGGCTCAGAACTCTGGAAACCAGGAGTGCTTTTTTCCTTCAGGACACAGAGGTTTGATAAGGAATTACAGGCATTTGTATCCCAGAAGGACGAATTTTCAAGTCCACAATTGACTTTAACTTCAGTTATAATGAACATTTAATAAAGCCATGAAAGTCGCTGAGAAAACAGGAGTGTCTGGGGAAACGAAAACTTTTATTACCTGTGAAGTTGGGTTGGGGATGAAAACATTTGTAAGGGATGATGATTTTTGTTTGAAGACTGGTATTTTGATAGCAGCTGTGCAAATCTGTCTGAAGAGCTTCAGCTGATCTATGACATAAGGTGACCAGATGTCTCAGCTTGTGGGGGGGTCTTGGTTCACACCTGTTGTCCCTGAAAAATTATTAATAGTGCCTCCCTTTCATGCTCAGCCCTTGTTTGAAAGGTGAATTATGTGACCATAATCTAGGAGTGTATGGTCGGACCTCAGGGGCCTGTGTGTACAAGGTGACACGGTTTTCTCAAAGACACTGGGAGCTGATGCCAAGAAGAAGGCCAGGATCTAGGCTGCCTGATACCAAGCCAGGCTCTATCTCAGAGTCCATATTTCCTCTAAGTTGTTTCCTCACCAATTAATCAAGAAAAACAAGTGGGACATGGTAGAGATGCAGGAGCATGGTTTTGCACACAAGTATTTGCAATTTCGTTGGGAGATAAACCACAACTATATTCAATAATTAAACAGGGTCAGAGATGCTCATGATATGATGCCAATTATGTGGGTTACATGACAATTTTAAAGGAAGTTGAAAAGAAAAACAACCGAAAAACCTTGATGGGATTCAGTCTTCAGGGAAGCTCTCTGGAATCATAGAATTTTAAGATTAGAAAAGAGGAAAGGATGTTTTTCTTTGAAAACAATATTAAGTAAAAAACAAACAAGACTGAGAGAGGAATAAACCTATGAGCAATATGTCTTCATATTCCAGAAGAGAAAAATAAGACAAAACAAACACAAGCGGTCTAAGTGGCTTTCCCAAAATCTTGCAGTGATTTGAGATGGAAGAAGCAGAGGTCAAGGTGTCTGTAACCAGACAAGCTCTAGCTGCTAGGGGTCAACGTTTCTCCCTAAGATGTGGTGAGAAAAGGTGGCCACCCTTTGAGAGTTCGGTCCCCAACTTATTTACTAACTGGCCATGTGTCTGTGGGCAAGTGGCTTCATTGGTTTTGAGTCTTAGTTTCTTTAAACGTACCAGGGTTGGATGGAGTGATCTCTAAAGAACTTGTGCTATCTGACAATCCATGATCCTGAATCCTAGGTTTTTACTTAGTATATTCCTGGGAAGCTCAGTATGGATGTGATTGTCCATTTCCAGTAAAATGGCAAACACTGAGCTGACCCTATGAGCCCCTTCGCACTATAAAGATGTGAAATTCTCAAGACGATCTCACAGAGCTGAGCTAAGGAAGGAAGAAAAGGAGAAGCGTTGGGGCAGCGGAGAGCCCAGGCTCCAGGAATGAAGATAAAACTGAAGCCAGAGCATTCACAAAAAGTTGATCCAAGACAGCCAAGGGGCTTCAGACCCACACAAATGCCCTTGAGAATCTAGGGGTAGTGGTTAGGTTCTAAGCTTGGTCTTGCATGTGGTAAGGGGAGCTAAAACCAAACCACTTCCATAAATCTCAAAGTCTTAAAAAGTCACCTTATTCATGAAAAAGAAACTAAAAACACAGGTGAAGAGCAGAAAAACTAGCTTATATTCAGAACTCAGGACAATTTGAGAAATCAAAATCCTCTACATGAAGCACATTCCATTGTAGGACCAGAATTTACACTGTTTGTGTCTGGGTATAGGGGTTCCCATGACAAGAAACGAACAAAATACAATTCCAGGAACACTTAAAAATTCTTATTTCTCTCCAGAAAAACCAAATATGTGGTCACAACTCTGAACTCAGAAGATTCCCACAGTAAAGAAATCTCTATGAAAGTGAACTTGTCAACACACACACATACATACACACACAGGCACACACATATACATACATACATATATACACATACATACATACATGAGGCCATAAACAACCATCAGGCACAGTGATAAAGGGAAAAAATTTTAAGTTAAATCTTAAGACTTGGAAAATAGTAGAAAATATGATTGCTTAAAATTATTAAAGTGATAAAAATCACAATGAAGTAACAGGACTTAGTAAAAAAAATAGGCAGAATGGCCAAAGAACAAAACAGAATGCCTATAAAATACTCAATGAAAAAGTGAAACCATAGAGTAGCACAAACACGGTATGGGTAAACTAGAAAACAAGCTTGAACTCATCAATCACATGTAACACAGGCGTTCCAAGTAAAACTAGAGAATTGGAGACTCCATATCTAATGTTGGTCTCACCTGAAACATCACTAAAACTGGAGAAAGTGATCATTGAAAATACAGAAAACCACAAGGACAAGGCGAAGAAGTGAAGAGGTTAACTGTAATAAGATTTTGGAAGATGGAAATAGATGGACAAGTCATAATAGAACTCACAGGTCGAATGAAGCCAATAATAAACTAGTAGTAAGAAAAGTCAGAAATCAGCCAGCAGATGCTCAAAGGGCCAGGAACAGAGAGTGCTAGTTACCTCATGGGAGAAAGAGGAAGGAGGGACTAACATAGGATAATGGGATGAAAGAGTCATTTATATCACTACGACCCCTCTTCAGCTCTGCCTCACCAGGCAGCAGCTTCTATCCCAACTGGAAATACTGGAGATCTGGATTTTGAAGAAGAGGGTTCTTGGATTGGGAGAGGCTATCCATCAAACACAACAGAAAAAAATGCATGGACTGCTGATTCTCACCTCAGCTGTCAGCACTGGGCAGGCAGAACTTCACCCTCCAGGTGAGAGTTTGGAGGAATGTTCTCTGGAGAAAATGTCCATCCTCTAGATTCCCCAGTAGAAGAATTTAGGGGTTGACACTAGGGACTTTCCCAATAAACATCAGAAACAGTAGTCTACAGTGGTAGTCAAAGCTGACTAGCCCCTCACACGTTTTCAGAGATTCCAGTTAGTTCTTCATTCTTAAATATGAGCAGAGAGCCAAGGATCACCAGGCATACAAGAAAAGACTACATGGAAGATGAAGTTCAAAACAGACAAAGGTAACATGGAAGAGAGACCACGAGGGAGAAGAAATACACAGACACAGATACAGGCACACACACACAATCTACTTTAAAAAACCAAGAGAATGTCACACATATGAAAACAGAACAGAATGTTCTAAAAAAAACAAACTCAACTATTTATAGATGAAAAGAGGAAATTTATAACAATAACAGAAATGAAAACTCAATAGACAGGTTGGAAACTGAAGTTGAAGAAATTGCTAAAAAAAGCAAAAACATAAAGAGATGGGAAACAAGGTAAATATAAGAAAATCAGAAGACTAGTCTAGAAAGTACAACACTCAAATAATAGGAGTTCTGGAAAGAAACACTGGTGCTAACAGACAGAAGAGAACACTGCAGAGAGGAAGAACACTTTGCTCATCACAACAGATGAAAACAGAGCAGCACATAGGAAAATTATTGTGCAAATTCTAATACTGGGGAAAAGGAAAGGTTCTACAGGTTCTCGGGAAAAATAATGTGAGTTATACGCATCAAGAATCAACATGGCTTTCACCTTGAACATCGGCACTGAAAGAGTGCATTTTAGATCCATGTCTTAAAACTGCTGAAGAAAATGTGTATTTTCCTAGATTCTCCTTGTTCAAGACAGAGAAGCCATCAAGTGAGAAGACAGAATAAAGATCTTTTCAAACATTCAAAGTGTGAATACGTCTTATGGATCCATTTTTGATAGCTTACTATAGGCTGAGAGTCACTAAGTTAGTGAGTTGGAAAAGAGGGAATTTCATGAGATCCAGCACAGGACTGAAGCAGAGGGATAATAGTAGAAAGTGAAATGACAATGTACGTCACAGTACTACGTTTAGTTCTGATAGCTCGCTGGATGGAGGGTGTGTTCCTCCAAACAACTGAGTCAGCCAAAAGAGGATCCCATTCTGAAAAAAGACAAAGGAAATTTCTAGAACGAGAAAAAAAAGCCCCTTATGACAGCTATGTAGTAGGCCTGGAGAAAAGTTCAGATAGAAGAAAATGGAGCAGGTGTGCTCTGGTGGCCTAGTGACTAAGGCCACCAGATTTAATCCACTTACATCCCAAAGACCCAGGTATAAGACCTGGGACCGGGGCAGGGGGCGGAGCTACAACCAGGATGAGCAGCTAAATACAATAAAATAAATGTTTCTTCTTCCTCTTCCTACCTGCCTATTCACCTGCATTCCTACCTTCACCTTTCCTTTAAAAAAAGAAAGAAAATGGAGGGATGGAGGAAAAGAAGGAAAACTAACAGATTACTGATGTGTTCAGCCTTGTAGAAAAGTATTCTGTGAGACAGAGGGAATAAAAGATACAGAGGGAATTTGCAATAGGTGCCAAGGACATTAAGGAAACGAAAAACAAGACAGACACTGACTTCATTTTTTAAAAGGGTTAAGCTGTTAATGTTCTTTACATAGGCAAAACAGTGAAAACACAACCGACTTAGCCAAAAATTGCAACATAATTAATTGGGAGAAAGCTGGAAGGAAAGCAGTGAATAGAGTGATGTAAGAAAGCTAAATCTTCATTTTCTGTAAAAGGACTGATAAGACATAATGAATACAATTTATGAAACAAAAGGTAACATACATGTTATTTAGAAATGTACAAGAAAGCTAGAATACAGACAATGCCCGTCTTTGGGAAGGGGGTTGGAGGAAGTGGGGGGAGCAGAATTTGTTCCCCCAGAAATTAAGGAACCAGAATAGAAGTAAATACGTACGGAAATTTTTTTCTATAACGTTTGGAGATACGAAACACTGAAAATAACCTAAATGTTCACTAAGAGTGGAGCAGCTGACTAACTTACAGGATAGTCACGCTACAGAATTTGCGTAGGTATTTTTAATGTGTTACATGTGTATCTGGAAGGATATCCTTAGTGTCCTATTAAGAAAGAAAGATAAGTTGTCAAATAATACATATGGTAATATTAAATTTATTTGCAAACAATAAAAAACACTGCTATTTAATTTATATGATCATATATATGCCTGTGTTTCTATGAGCTTGAACAAACATGTGGAAGGATGCTTACCAGATGTCAGCCCTGCTTGCCTTAGGGGACATGAATGGAAATAGCACAGGGGAATTAAAAAAAAAAAAAAAGGCAGAAAAATAGAGACATGGAAATATGAGAAACAGGTCAAAAGACATGAAGAAGAGAAAAAGCAAGGTCTAATATACATATAATAGAAGACCGAGAAAGATGTAATAACGAGAACTGGGGTGAGACAGTATTCAGAGGTTATGATAGAAATGTTCAGAATCAATAATATTAGGAATCCTTTGATTCAAGAAGCATGTTGACTCCCAAACAGGATTTTGGTGATACTTCAGATCATTAATGATAAGGAAAAAAAAAAAAAAAAGAAAAACAAAGTCCCAAAAGCAATTAAAAGAGAGAAAAAAATACTTCTAAAGGAATGACTGACTGACTTGCATACACCTCATCAATAATAAATACCAGTAGGCAATGAAATACTTTCAAATGCTGAGGGGAAAACCAATGTAGAATTCCATCTCTAGGAAAATACTGTTTAAGACTGAGGTTGAATTAAAGATATTTTCTAGCAGAGGTGAGACAGTTTCATATCCCCAAATCCTTGATGAAATAACTATTCAAGGTCGGGCTTCAGTAAGAAGGAACTTGAATTACAAAAAGAGAACTAGAACCCAAGATGCAACATGAACGATATTGATTGAGGGGCTGCTCTGGAATTTACAGGCCCCAAAGTCACTCTGCTAGTAAGTAGTAGAGCTGGGATTCAAATCAGGTTGCCTGATTCTGACTCTCACAATGCAAATAAAAAATTTAAACAGAAGAATTTTAGCAATTCTTTTGTTTACACTGTTATATGCATTTTAGAATACGGAGATGGCACCTCAGTCTGCGTATACTTCACACCACCGGAGTTCTAGTGCCCCTTTACTGCCAGCTTGTTCTCTCCTTCCTTCCCTCCCCTGGTAGCTGTGTCTTGTGAATTTGGCTGAGTTTTGCTGTTCATTTGTTTTGTTTCACTCTGTTCCACATCTGAGTGAAACCACCCTTGACTTCTCTTTTTCTTCCTGGCTTATTTCACTTAACATGATCCCCTTCAGTTCTCTCCAGGTTGCTGCAGGATTTCTTTTTTTTTTTTTTTTTTTCAGCCGCATAGAATTCCACGAAGTATATATCCACAGCTTCTTTATCCAATCATCTGTTGCTAGGCATTTAGGTTATGTCCATGTCTTGGCTATTGTGCTGCTATGAACACAGGGGTACAAATATTTTTCCTGATTGGAAAGTTTTGTATTCTCAGGGTATATGTCTAGAAGTGGGATTGATGGATCGAATGGTAGATTTACTATTTTTTTATTTGAGAAATCTCCACACTATTTTTCCAAAGAGAATGCACTAATATACACTCCCACTGACAGTGTTAGAAGGTTCCTATTTCTCCACATCCTCTTCAACCTTTGCTGTTTCTAGTTTTTTTTTTTTTGATCTAGGTCATTCTCATTGGTGTGATGCGACACCTCATTGTGGTTTTAATTTACATTTCTCTGATGATGAGTGACGTAGATTATTTTTTCATGTATTTGGAGGCCATCTGTGTGTCTTCTTTAGACAGGTGCCTCTTCATTTCTTCTGTCCATTTTGGAATGGGTCGTTTGCTTTTTTGTTATTGGCCTGTACGAGTTCTGCTAAAATTTTTAAAAGTAGATTTATTTAAAAAGCGAATGAGGACAAAAAAGATTAAAAATAAAATGACAGGTGATAAAATATGCAGTGGCTGCATATTGGAATATGAGAAAAAATCTGGGTTACAGTGTTCTACGGAGGCTGTATTATATTGTTAAGTTGCAAAGTGAGATACTGATAAATTTTAATCTTAGACTTTAACTCAAATATAATTTTTAAAAGTCAAGGGTAACCTCCAAAATATTAGAACAAAATATGTGTAATACAAATCAAGAGGAAAATGTCATCTAACTTTTCATAATGCCTAGCAGGCAAGGTGAGGGAGGGAGAAACCTCCACAGAAGGAAGGCAGAGAAAGGCCTGAACGAGAGAGGAGGCTCTCAGTATATCATTTCCTTGCTTCTCCCTGGAACTTCTGAGCCTCCTGAAGTTCTTCAGGGTGATGTCACACAGCAAAGCACAAGCATCAGTGATCTCCATGACCATTGGCAGAGGTCCCAGTCCTGTGCCCTATCCAGCTGCTGATAACTGTGCCCAGGGGGCTGCTTGGCCGCATTGTCCCACTTGGAGAAATCCTCCCATACTGTTATGAAGGGTAGTTACAGTCTCCAACAGTCCAGGAGCTTCAGACTGATCCACCCCAACCTCAGTATCTGCAGCTGCAACCGCATTGTCAGATTAAGAAGAAAAAGCTCCACAAGCATCTCAACAGATGCAGAACAAGCATTTAATAAGATTTGAGGTCCATTCACAAATTCAAAAGACAAGAAAACACCTAGCCAATTAAGAATAGAAAGACATTTTTAACTAATAAGCAGCTATCTACTGAGAATCGACAAGAAACAGTAGGAGCTTACTTGATTTAAAATCAGAAACTAGATAAACAGGTTTTCTCTATCACCACTACACGTCAGCATTGGGTGAAATATCTAGCTGGTGCAACAAAACCAGAGACGGGGGAAGAGAAATAAGGCTTAGACATGAAAAGAGAAGCATTATTCGCAGATGAGATGACAGAGGCTCCACGAGACGCTATTAACATTGCTGAAAATATGAGAGTTTGGCAAAGATGCTACATACAAACATCACAGCATCCATATCAGTAACAGCCAAAGTGAACCTATAAATTTTAAAAGATCCCATTAGTAATAGCAATGAACTATGAAAACATCTAGAGAGAAATGTAAAGAAAGAGTTCTGTGCAAGCAAATGATAAAATTTCACTAGCATTCCTAAGACCTAATGGATATATATCATGATTGGGGCGAGAAGAGTCAACATCCATTTCCAGTTTCCCCAAGTTAATACACAGAGTACAATGCCCACTGAAATCCAGAAAGCTTTTTCATGAATACTTTCAGCGGCTTTTAAAATTTGTTGAAGAGAATGTACGTTAACAAAAACCCACAAGATAATTTTGAAAAAGTATAAGACGGGGACTTGTCCTGCTGGATATCAAGATACTTATTAAAGTGTTACAGTGAAGACATGACAGGATTGGTGCAGACACAGATAACCAGACAAACACAGTAGAAAAAGTCCTTCTTGTACAAGAACTTGAAATGTGACAGAGAACTGTGGGGAATGACTGAACTATGTAAGTCCTGGAACACTGGTTATCCTTATGAAAAAAAACAAATCTCTAGCTCTCATTATATCCGAATATGAATTCCAAGAGAATTACACTTAATTGTAAGCTATTTAGAAAGAAAATCAACACTATTTTTCATAATTGCAGGCTAGGGAATAACAGAAAAAAAAAGCATACACCATTAAGCAACAATGTCTTTAAATGACAAAATTGGTTTTAAAATTTCTTATGTGACCAAGGACAGCAAAAACAATTTAAAACAAGCGAGAAAAAGACTAATCAAGAGAAGCTTTATTTTTAAGGTGTCCAGGTCTAAGGAGAGCATTTAGTAATCCACCAAGAAAAAAACTTAATTACCCACTACAAATAAAATGCAGTCTCCAAACTGGCAATACATAGAAAAAAAATTCCAAATAACCACTAACCATGAGAAGAAAAACACTCACAAGGCATCAGAGCAACATAATTTAATACAATTTATTATTAGAAGATTTAAGATTATTATAAGATATACAATTTATTATTACAATATATTGATATAATTCATCTAGATCGAGATTCCTTTCAATTTATGAGATTAGCAGAATGTCAATGACAAGAGTTGTAGGAAGCAGAAAGCAACTCCTCACGCCTTGTTGCTGGAGGTATAATTTGAGAGCAATCTGGTCACATCCACCAAAGTCAATGATGTTTGTACTAAGGCCCAGAAATTCCATGCTTGCATCTGTACCTTGGAGAGTCTCAGCACGTCCACATGGAAACACACCCGAGGATGTTCACAGCAGCACTGACTGTAAAATGAAAACTGGACACTGTCTAAATTCCGGGACGGATCTATCCCAAGAGCGCCATGGAAAGGAACTGATCTAGCCCTGAAGGAAACTAGCCCCCCTAAATTAATTTAAAAGCATAACTGAACGATAAAGCAAACTGCAGAAAGATGAATGACAGGCAACACCTGACCTTCAACATTGCAGCCTCACGGAGTAATACTAGCTGTTGTTAATATGCCTGACAGGTAGCCGAATGCCACAGTGCATGCAACGACACAACTTGGGAAGAGTGGTCACTTCTGTCAGGGCTGCAAGAGTAAGACTAGGGTGGGTAGAAAAGGCTTTAATTGTTTTTTTTTTTTTTTAAAAAAAAAGCATTTTTTAAATGTGGCAAAATGTCAACATTTATTTAAGAAGTCATGGGTGTCTGCTTGCTATATGATTGTGTGGGTTTTTTTTGTTATTATTTCAGAGTTCATTTTTGAAAGTTACTTTTTAAAGGGATTTGTGTCTGTGGTATTTATTGGCTGGCTTCCCTATCTTTCTATGTAGGTATACAGTGTGTTAGCCATCTGGGGACCTGAGGAACACCACAACACCATGTGACTCTGAGAATGTCACCTCGTCTCTCTGGGTCACAGTGTGACATATGTAAAATGGGGACAGTCAAGAAAAGCAGGAATTAGACAGACCTGGACTTGACTCTCCAAGTCCTACTACTCACTCACTGGCTGGGAGACCTCCGTCAATGCACGTAAAGCCCCTAAGAGGCACCATCCTCATATACAAAATGAGAATAGAGAGAGTACCTTGCTCACTGACTTGTTACAGGAACAAATCAAAAGGAAAATGAAAACGTCTTATTACCAAAAGAAGATACTGACCACACACATACCAGAGGATTGGCATCAAGAGTATATTACATACTCTGACAATTCAGTAAGGCAGCAAACACACACAGAGAAAAATTGGGGGAAGGGAGGAGAGGGGCGGGAAGGGAACAGGAAGGGAGGGGAGTGAGACTCACAAAGGAGGAAACCTGACTCTTAGGTAAGCAAATGAAAGCTGCTCATCCTCACTGGTCACCAGGAATTCACAATCTAAACCTTAACAACTAGAATTGGCAAAAGAAGAAAAGTGAATGCCAACGCCACGCACTAGAGAGAATATGGGACAAGAGGAATCTCCGAACTGTGCTGGTGGGAAGGTGAACTGGCAGGAGCACTTTGGACAGCAATTTGGTGACATTCAGGAAAGCTGAAGATGAGATAACTCTGTGTCTTTGCTACGGGGTGAATACAGGTATGTGTCATGTAAGGACATTTCGATCAACAGGGGACCGCATATCCACCGTGGTCCCAACAGACTATCATAGAGCTTAAACGTGTAATGGGTTCAACCTATTACACTCTATGACATTTATACAACTATGAAATCACCTAAGGACACAATTCTAAAACATAAGTTATGCATGACGGTATGTACCCCAGGGAAATCCCCGACACGTGTGCAGAGAACATGGGCAGACACATGTGAGAAAGTGAGAATCATAATAACACTCAGAAGGACTGTTGTTTTTTCTCCTCCATGTAGAAACATCCTGAATTAGTCTCCCATTTGATGGAACACAGCATGGACCATGGGTGAAGAGGCTCATTTTTACATCAATTAAATCTTACAAAGTATAATGTAGAACATAATCCCAATGGTATCCTTTAAAGTTTAAAAAATTTAAAAACATACCATTTTCTATGGTTAAACACATCATGCAAGGTAATAATAAGCATCAAGTTTAAATTGATAGCTATGAAATTTGAGGATGAGAGAGGGGAATGGATGGGCTTTCTTACTCCCCAACCTTTCCAAGGTAGGCGAAAAGGTGAAGTAAATACGGCGTGAAGACATGATGAACGATGCTGGGTACATATACATTTCCTAGCCTCTACATTTCCTGTTTGAGGTATTTCATCATAAAGACACTGTGTTTGCTTATTTTTGTCAAGAGTTATCACTGCTCCTAGGAGCTCCCTAAGGAAGGAAGGGCATGTGGACAATTATCACTTGACAGATGACAAAGGGAAGGAACATGGACATGAGAGACACTTGGTTTATTGTCTGAGGGTTCAAAGCCTTCATCCTCTGCTCATTCAGTAAGTTATGTAACACAGGGAACTGGAGCTTGATGCAACTGAAGGAAGACAGGACAACCTCTTCCCTTCTAGAACACACCGCAGCCTGCAGAAGGCCAATGACCAAACTTGACAAAAAGGGGAAGAAGCCAGGCTGCCCGGGTCATCTGACAGCTTGTCAATGAATCAGTAACTCAGTCATGGAGAGGCTGACTGCTGACTGATCACTGTGCATCTGCTGAGGAGGAGGAAGGAGCAGAAGGAAGTGGGAGAAGTGCCCTCAGTTCTAGCATTTCTTCACCTTCAGAGCCCTCCATCTGAATGGAGGACAGGACACCTCCCTGAGGGCATGAAACCCAAGATCCAAGGCGGAATGGTCCCCTACACACTCTCTCTGGCTTTCAGATTTTATTTAAAACTGAAGAGGTGGACCGCCATTTCCAGGTCAGCGAAATTCAAGAATCCATCTCCCTTCTCTTTTTCAGGATTGTGTTCTTTCTTTTTAAAATTGAAAGAGAAGTTACCACATTGAATATGGGCATGTGCTTTTGAGGTTCTGTCCTGGACATGTCCTGGCTTCATTCTTTTGCCCTGCTGACACACAGAATGCCTCGTATCTGGTAATCTCAATAAAGACAATTCCTCCACCTCCCTCCCCAGCAACACCCACACTCCTGGGGACTGCTAGGCATGCAGGTCAAAGTGACAGTGGCTTATGTAACTAAGAAGCAAGTACAATGCTTCCTCCTGCCACAGAGAATCACACACCGTGGGGAGCTGGGGTACTGAGCTATAACTCAGCCCCTAAAGCAGCGCTACATGTACGTTTCAGGCTGAAAGTAACAGAGAATTTCCCAGCAGCACAAACTGCCAAATGGTTGGATGAGTAATCAAGGAAGGTTCCAGAACCTCCTCTGGAGATCTTTAAAAAAAAAACCCAATATAATCTCACATATCTGAGATAAATTTTTTACAGTCCTGCCCAGAGGCAGATGGAGGATCTGCCTACCCCCTCCTCCCAGCTCCTGCCTCCTTTCTAGTCTCTTCCCTGAGAGAGGCACACTGACCCCACCCCATTCGATCCCTTTCCTCCACACACCTTTTCTTGTTCTGTTATGGGAAGCCGGTCAGAGGGCAGAGTTGCCCAATTACCCACACATACTTTAGCGGTAGCATCAGATACCCAGGCAAAACAGAGCAACGATTCCCATATTCCAGCCTAAACACCGAAGCTGATGGAAACAGAAAATTAGCTGTTGCTAACAATCCATTGCAAATGAAAATATGATCCCAGTAATTGATTTTAAATAGATTTTTAAAAGAATCCTGGCTGCATTTCATCAAGAATACAGAGTTTCAAAAGCGTTCACTTCAGGGTTGGATGATTTCCCCCCCTTCTTCTGGCTTAAACCCCACATGGCCAGGATCCGAGTCTGAATAAACAGTGTGGGTGGTGACCGTTCTGTGGGGCCCAGCAGAGGATGCAATCACTTTCTTATTCGGTTCAGCATTAAACCATATGAAACCAGCCTGACGACTCCACGTAATTTTCACTCCGTAATGGAGGGCAGCAGAACTAGTATTCTTTCTCTGCTTCTTGGGGAGAAAAAAAAAAAAAGATTTCTCCTGACGGCGAATGTTTAATTATGTATAAAGTTCACTGACCTCACAGGCGGCTGTCAGATGATCTTTCGAAGGCCTGTGAAAGGCATCTCGGGAATGCAGTGATGTGGGCAGAAACCCAGTGGATTCCGGCCACCGAATGCTTTCAGGGGGCCTGGATCTGCATCCAGGGAGACTCCAGGGGAAAACAGAATTTGAGGATAATCTGGCATTTAATCTCACCTAAGCATTTTTAGGCCTTCAAAAGTGAGCTTTCTAAATCAGAAACTCAGGGGAAAACTCCAAGAGGAGGAGCGCCTGGAGCCACGGGTGAAGTCATCACGTTTGCTGGTCTCTGGCTGGAAATGTATGTGTCGGACATGTTCCTTCCCCATTTTAGAGGTAATGCTTGCTGACTTCCCCGCTACTGACCAGAAAGAAAAAGATGAAGCAATCCCATTCATAAATACACCGTGGGGCTCGCAGGAGACAGCAGTGTTTATTCGGACAGTCTTGATGGAATACAGAGGTCCGCTGCGTGCAGGGACTGTTTCTCAGCAAATTCCCCAAGTGTTTCCACACAAGGGTGGACCCCCGCTTCAGGCTAAGGGAAGGGAAGGGGGCCAGTGACAGGAGCTTCCAGAATGTGCCTTTTGGTCCTTCTATTGTGAAACAGAGCTTGAGGAACATTCAGACACAGGCTGGCCTGGGCTTCTGGGTGGCAGGAGGTCAGAGCTCCCGGGACGGTCCGACTTCAGCGACTCTCCCACTCAGAGGAGGGATGGTGGATTCTTCGGGTGTGGTGCTTCCTAAGATATTAAAGTTACCTGTGGTTGGGGTCCAGTATTATTTCCTTTCAGTAGCCTAACATACTCACCCAATATACTCACTTTCTCCATCAAAATAGTCTGCTTTCTTTCAGTGGGCAGAACTTCACAGGGTCAAGTTCTAAAACAAAATTATTAGCTGCCTTGGCTTTGATGTCTTCATTTCTGAATCTAGAGACAGGGTGGCCTCAATTTGCCTTGTAATTTTGAGGCTCTGATGTAAGCAGAAGAGAGTCACAGAAATCTCACTTTTCCACTCACCTGCCTTTGTGAAGCCTTTACCCACAGTTGGCAGTCACATCAAGTTAATTCAGTAGATATTTGGAAAACACACAGAAAGCTATAGGTACTACTGAGGACCCAAAAAAGCCCAAAAGGCCTGAACCCTGTCCCAGCAGGCGACCAATGAAAAGGTGATGTTAATCATAGGGGACTCAGGAGGTGCATGCATGGAACTTCCCAGGGTGAGACAGCATTTGATCTGAACCCTGAAAGGGTTTCAGTGGACTCATGGGAATTTACCGAAAGTTCCGTTCACACCTGTCGCTTTCTCTGCACGGAGAAGTAACTGTCAGTGAGTCAAGCTAATTCACCCCCAAGCTTCTATCATTTTATATTGTTTTTAATGCATCTGCTATATGAGGGTTTCCTCCCAAGATCCTGTCCTTCAGACCATAGTATTTAATATTACTTCACTCAGTACACAGTCAGTGAAAAGGAAAAGGAATTCTCTCTGCCTTCCCACCCTGAAAACGGCGAAGTCTACCTTGAAATCTTTATGATGTTCTAGAAATACGATTGGCCCCCTTGCTATGGGGGAATCACGACTCCAGATAAAGAAATGTGAACACAGCACTATCTGAACTCATTTCCACCCTTTGGACTCTACAACTGGTAACATCCCATGAAGGAAAGGACTTCTTTCTCCTGAAGCGCTCCTGTGGAATCACTGGCAACCAGTCATGAACATGAGATCCCTTTGCTTCTCCCAGTTCCTTCTCTGGGCCAAGGGCCTTCGCCATGTCTGAACTACCCGGGACAGAGTTCTTTCCCTCTAAGGTCTGTGCTCACACCCACTGCCTCGGGGCGCTGCTGGAACACGTGGCTTGTCTGTTTCCCTGTAAACTCCTGGACCAGGACCGCTCTCCTCGCATCTGTAGTCCCGGGTCTTGAGCAGCGTTGGACGAGAGGGGTGAACACAGCAGCGCTGCCGAGACGGCAGGGCTGGGGGAGATTTTCCAGTGACGGTGCTCGGGCACACGTCTCTATCAGGACACTCAACCGTGCTGCTGTGATGATAGGGAAGCAGCCCCAGGCCACACACAGACGACGGGGCACGGCTGTGTTCCAGTGTTCCAGCAAAAAGCGATGCACAGAAACAAGTGGCAAACCTGATCTGGCCCACAGCCTACGGTTTTCTGACCCCTAACCTACGGCGTTTACCTTCGCCATAAACCCTGCATATTCTTTACCTGTTCACGTGGCACCTGGGCCTTCCAATAATCAGATGAAGTGTCAAAAACATAAACATTGAAGAGCTGCTCTGGATATTCACACTCATGAATTCACTAAAAACAACTGAAGACAGGAACGCAGATCCTGAAGTTAGTTGTTACTCCAAGTGTATTTCACGGACACTCTAGAGCAGATACCATTTTAAAATGAGCGTTTATCCTGTGCCTCTGTTCCCCCAGATGAGGAGGTACGATCCCAGGTGCTAGATGAAAGTGGGGTGCTGGGGCGGCGAACCTTTCTCCAGAGAGGGGAATAAAGCCCCCGCCACTCTGCTCTCCAGCAGACCAGCTGGTCTCTGACTTCACTGCTAAAAATCTCCAAAGTTTATTAACTCAGAGAAAACTCCTTTTTCGTGATCACCCTTTGGAAAACATCCAGCTACAAGAACACACCACAGAGAATTTGATAACAATTCGATAAAAAAGAATACATCCCAGCCCGTCACCTGCCTGGTTTGAAAGTGTCTCACCCATTATTACTTTCTTCATTATGCGGCTACCCTTTTGGGTAAAATGTACTTCTTTTTTAAAGGAAAAATGCAGGCAGGAATGAAGGTGAGCAGGCAGGCAGGCAGGCAGGCAGAAAGAGAGAGGAGGAAGAGCATTTTATTTTACTTTTCTTCGGTTGTTCACAACGGTTGTTTCCCCTTGGACTCAGGACTCGAACTCAGGGGTATGTGGCCTGTGCTCCTTCAGAGGTGACAGACCTAACCACTACTCCACCAGTGTGCCAAAATACACCTTTAAAAAAATAATGACTTGGATTTGAATTGTGGTGGAAACTCCAGGGACGCAAAGTTCTAAGGTCAATCGCTTGGTCTGGGAAAATTCAGCATGTCCTTTTCCACGCATGAGAACATACTCAGCATACATATGAATGTGCACCCACGTTGACGTTTTCTGAGCTGTGCTCCTCTACAGGGGTCTGCAAATGCAGCCTGCCAAGCCCAAGCTCTCATGACACTTTTCTAGAGGGTTTTTTGTAAGAAAGGAGAAACTGAAGTTTGAGCCTTCCTATTATGAAAAGATTCTTCTCCATAGTGGACTGAGTTTCAAAAACACTCAGAAGGGTTCCACACCTTTCGAAAATGAGAAAGCACAGACTTGCAATGTACCATCAGGGAGGTCGAACCACGTGGGCTCAAAGCTTCCATGTCCAACCCATGTAACTGGAGGCAAATCATCAAACTTCAATGGAACCTGCCCTATTTTCAACACAGAATGGGACATACGCATATTGAAGAGAAGTCTGGAAAACAGGACAGAGTCTATATGGCCCAAAGTATTTCAGCAAATGTTAGGAGTCTACTTTGTGCTTGCACCGGAGAGTGGAAATGACCCGATGCTACAATGCAGATTCTGAACATAAGGAGAAGGTGACAGCAGTTCGCTGCTGTTTTTTGCAACACTCTAGTGGACCACCAGCCTCACTTACGTGCTTCTGTCTCCTGCACGTCCCACCCTTCTAGTCGAGCCACAATCCCTAGCCATCAGCTCCTCTCATTACAACATTCCCTCCTCCTGCCTCAGATCAAGAAGGCCATGCACCTCACTACTCATAACAGAATTCCAGCAAACAGCTCCTGTACCTGACATGACAACATTCAGACAAATTTCATTCAGAATTACACAATTTCAAATTACTGGTGGCACGTGGGAATCTTACTGCAATCTCATGTGGGGCATATGTATATAAAGAAAGACAAGAGTTAAAAAGAAAGCTGATGTAGAGCTGACAGTGAGAAGCAATTAAAAGCTAGGGAGCGACATTTCCAGAAAGGTTGTTAACAGCCACTGAGGACAACCTCCTTCCCCTCAGTTACGACAGTTTTAGGCAACACGGATGGGCTGTTTCCATTCTTACAGGGAGAAAGCTCTGAGCTTGACGTACAAGTGTGTCCGCCTCCCGCTGTGAAGACAGGGTGAGGAAGAAAGATGGCGTCCAAGAGCAAGGGGGAAAAACCCACCCATAAGCCTCTCCCTCACTCAGAGAAATCGAGAATCAGCACATCTATGGAGAACATTGGCTCTGTTTCCTTTAAATGAGTCTCGAGGGTTGTATCTACAGGATACAAATAACTTAAGAGAAAAAAATGGTATGTAACTCACTCTAGGGATGGAATTGACAAATTTAAAATTTAATCTAGCATCAAGAGAGGTGCTCTTAATCTCTTTTGAGGTTCTGTGGGACTCTATCTGCTCCTTTCTTCTGGTTTTCAGTTTCTTTACTAAGGAAAACCACGACTTGAAAGATGAAATCTTTCAAGAGTCTGTCTTGAGCTTTCCAGAGGTTTCATTTGGCAAAGTACATAGGCTCCTCTGAATAGCATGTCTGGAATCATACAGGTAAAATGTCTTTTAAATCAATCCTTCTAAAGTTAGCGTCTAAGGAATGCTACTTCACCATCAAGAAACAGGACCAGATGGGTTTGTTTCAGCAGCCCCTGGCAGCATTCTGGGCAAGGCCAACAGAAAATCTCGAGGAAAAAAAGAAACTTTCAGAGATTGCTTGGGCCCCTTTGCATTCCTTCTGTAAGCATTACGAGACTGGTCCTAGGCCACAGATGCAGTTTTTGGATGTCAGAGGGAGCAAGCAGATGTTTTCCCTTAAATCCATTGTCTCTCTCTCAATCTGTTTATAGCTGTCTCCCTTTCAGCCTGCACCTCAAGTGCTCCCTACTAACTGCATGTCCTCAGGTCCCTTCCTTCAATGCACAAAGGGGCACTCACCTATCATTTATTCTCTTTCCTCTAAGGAATGCAGCCACTCTTCAGTAACCTGTTAACCCATTCCTTGGATGTCTGTTCTCTTGGGCACTTTCAAAAAATGTTGTGGTGAAACCCACATAGATCAAGTCCTCAAAGTTATGTGGTACCAGAATGGATTTTAGTTCTTCTCAGAAGTGAACTACTAAGATCCCATGACTGGTCTCAGCCTCTTAAATCAATGGGGTATCCACTAATGGGCCCCCGGGAGATGGGTCAGGATTATTGACTCAAACGTGGTGTCTTTTACTCTGCATTCAGAGAAGCTCTTTGTGCAAGTCAGACCAAGGATCTGCAAAGCCTCAGTTAAGCAGATTCCAGGCATACAAACCAGCCAACAGATTACAGAGACTTGTCCAAGCTCTCTCTGTGTGTTCATCCAGATTTTGACCCTGATGAGAAGCAGAATAGCATCTGCTGCTATTTCTCATCCTCAAAAGCGCTATGAGACAAGGGAGTTTCTTGGACTAGCTCTGCGTCCTGACACAGTGATGGATACAGGAATCGGGACATGGGGTCAGGTACACGCATGAACGCTTGCAGGTAAAACCTGACAAAGTCTGAATAAGAGCCGGAGACTACACTGAGGCCAATGTCCAGGTGCTGACGATGCAGGCGCCGTGTGCCGTCTAAGTGGAGTCACAGAGCTCCCTTTGCGGGAGCTAGACGAAGGCTGCACGGGACTTCTCTGTGCTCGTGGTGCAAATTCCTGTTGAGTGCATGTTTGTTCTAAAATAAAAAGTTTTCAAAGTGCCTTGAGAAAGTTGGTGCCTGCCCAGCAGTAGCTTGCTCAATTTGGTCTAATTGTATTTGAAGCTCTAAACTTTTTTTTATACTCACACTGTATTTCCTATAAAACGAAGTCAACATCTGATCTGTACAATGGAGCCTGTAAACATGAGAGCTGTGGAGAGAGGTGGGGGAGAGACAACTAGCTTTCTGAAAGGTTCTTCCTAGGCCTCCAGGGTCCCACATTACAACTAACATTCTAATCTATTGTTTCATGGGTGTTCCCTATAACTGAGCTTTAAAGGGTAATCAGATCACAGCCCAAGAGCAAACATATACATGAGGTCATTCGATAAGGGACAGGGTGGAGAGAGGCCTAATTCAGGCCAAGACTCTACTCTTCCGGAATCCTGTCTCCAACAGTTTACCCCCAGGACTCCACATGGCTCCTCTTCATCTTATAGTTCTGAGGCCATAGCAATACCTCCCGTGACACATGACACGCCAAGGGACAGACACTCAGTTACCCAACATCATCCTTTCTGTTGCTTATCACCCCCAACTTTCTGATTTATATTCACAGAGGAGCACCATGAGCAGCTCACCCCTTTTGTTTTCCAGTTTGTCCCCAACACTGAGGACAGTGAAGTATTTGTTGACTGAATGAAGAAATGAACAAATATCTGCAAAGCAATGGCCTATCTTCAGACACAAATCATCACTAAAAGACGCAACATCTTCATAAACAGTCAGGTTCGTATCGTCATTTTGTTAGTAGGCTGACCATATTTCCTTGAGACAAAAACAGATTTTGTGAAGGTAGAAACGGGACAGGTTATGCACTGGCGACTCAGGGGTGGGGAGGAGGCAGAGCAGTCCAAGCAGGAGCAGAGCAGTCAGGCCAGCAACAAGTAAGTACTACGTGATGTCCATCTGTGATCACAAAGTAGCAACATGTGGTTAGGCAAGATTTCATATAAATGTCAGGACAAGTGCAAAGAATTTTGGCACCTTAGGTAATACCCAAATTTGACACCCATAAGCCCAGTTCTATATGTTCTGACTAAAATACATGCTGCTTTAACCATTCCAGTGCCAGAAATGCCCAATAATTCATACAGTGCCAGAGATAACCCTCACAGTGCTAGAGGCAACCCCTGTAATACTGACCTGTGGCTTGACCAGGCTGCAGTGTTCTGTTCCCTTTGAAGAAACAGGTTTCTACTTCCTCACAGCGGGCAGGAACAGCAGTAGCGGTTGTGGCCCACAGCAGTTAGCACCGCCAAGGGTCATTTTTGATGAGAGGTAAAGGGGGAAGCTGCTTTTGGGCCCCCCCAATAGACTGGGCCTGGGGCAACTCAGCTGCTCCTTTTGTCCTGCATTAAGACAGCCCTGGTTTATTAAAAATGGGACAAAATTGAGATTTATATTAAAATGACAGGATGGTCAGGAAATGTGAAAAAAATAGTACTGTCCTGTTTATAATGGTTAAGTGTGGTCAGCCTATTGGTTATGCTCAGAGAATAAAATGACAAAAATCGAGGGGCATCTTTAATGCTGAGGGCTAAGTTCAAGAGCTCAGCTGGGGACCCAATGGAAAGACATGGTCCCGGTTGAAGTTTCTGTCTGAGGTAGAAAGGCACCAGTCGGTTGACAGAGGAGGAGAGAAGAACCAGTGCAGCTACACATCCTCACACATTTCCTCATCTTCCAAGATGGAATGGGATCTTGATGCTTCTGTTACTCTTGTAAATTCGTACAGTAAATCAGCCAGCAGAGTGGAGACCCTCTCCCTGGGGAACAGGCAGAGGATACCCACACACACGCAGGTGTGGTGGGCACAGGGGACAGAGAAATGGGAAGGAGGCCTTGCAGGACGCTGAGAGGGTCCTGACTGACGCCGTCACCTCCACTCTGTGGACTCACAAGCGTCATGAGAGGTCAGGAGCAAGTGGTGCTCTGTCCCCCAGTGTCCAGTGCTGAGCTGCCTTCTCCGTTAACACCGTTCAAAACAGGAGACGCTTTGACAACCCGCCATACCCAGGATGTCCGAAGAAAACTCTCAGAGGGTTGTGTGTGCAGGTATTGTGAAATGTCTTAAATGAACGACTAACCTTACATGTATGTGCTTTAGAGAGAAAAGCAATAAAGAAAGAAAACTGCCCTAAACACCCCTTAAAATCGTGTGAGTAAGAAACGAAGAGGCCAATGACCCCCAAACTTGAAAAGGCTCCATGGAGCCAGGCGGCCCCAAGTTAGTTCTCTGATACTGAAGTTGGACTGTGCCGACTGACTCCCCTTCATTTCATGCTTCTCTTAAAAGAAAACAGGCCGGACCGTTTCAGTAAATAACTAAAGGTCAGAGAAATGCGACTCACAACAAGAGCAAAATAACGCTCAACCTGCCAAAACGTTTCCTTGGGCCTCACAGGCAGCAGAGTCCAGGGATGAAAGTGGCCACAGAGCTGCTTGAGGAGAAGAAAGGTTTCATCCCAGTAAAATTTGCATCCAGCCAGGCTCATATGTTATCAACAAGAAGTCAAGGTGTGGATTGTGCCACCAGGTTCAACCAGCACACAAATACCACACCCCCCAAACGCAGGGGGTGCCGACATGAAGTCTGTTTTCCTCAGGGTCCTCTCCTTAGATCCTCTGTTGACACTAGAACTGAGCACGACAGCGATGGTGGAACAATTGGGTTTTCACCCAGAAGCAAGGCCCAGGCTCGAATTTTGTAAAATCTCCTGAACATAACTTCCAACTGGCCCACTCCAACCACCTGAAGTTGGGCACAGAGCGTGCATATCTTATCTTCAGAGTTTCTCTGAGCTGAACAGGGTGCAAATATCATTCTAAGAGCTTAAGAAAATCAGAAAAAAACATGTTCAAGGCAGAAACCAGGATTCTTCGCCCCGGGATACCTGCACGAATAACCTTACTGGGATATTGTCTTCCTAGGGCCTCCCTGCCCCTAGCCGTGGAGACAGTGTCACCCTGGATGCCTTGCCGTACGCATCTCTGGCTTCCACAGGCTCTTGCAAGTGGAGGACACTCAGTCTGCTGTGTGGGTTCACTTGAGGTGTCCATATTCTATACATTCCTGGTTTAAACCCCTACATCAGCGTTCTGCAAAACACCTCTCATGAAATACACTTTGGAAATGCTTCCTACTATGACCACACTACCGCCATTTTGAGATCATGAGATATATGGGCATATTAGAGATTCTGAGACATCTATAAGAAAGCAATCTGTTTAAGTAAACATTCCCCAAATGATTTTCAGAAACCTTTTCTCAGTAAATACTTATTCTCATCCTGAGGAACAACTGTTTGGTAGAAGACATACCAAGGAACACGACCTTAGAGTAAATTTGGATTCATGTCTCATGACATCTGATCTGTCCAATAGGTCCAATAGATCCTACTGAGTATTACTGTGTCAAGTCTACTTGTCACCTAGTGTTAGTTTCCTATTATTTCACTGCTGCTTCATTATATCACTGACTCACAGGGTGATCTGGAAGGGCCCTTAGAAATTATTGCAAAGGTCCACCACGGACGTTAACAGACTTGTTAACCAAGGTCCTGGAGGTGAAGGGACCAGCATAAGACATCGCAATCCCCTCCGTCTCATTAAAGCCAACAGTGGTTTCAAGATCCTGTGCTCTGCCTCCCATGCCCATTGTGACAAGGATTACAATGGTGGGCCAATAGGGAAGAGAAGGAAATGGGCGCAGGGAGGCTTCTGGAACACCCACTGAACCCATGCATCTTCCCTCCACCTTTCCATGTAACTAACAGCTCTGCAGGTTGGTATTTGAAAGACAAGGGAGCTCAAGACCACACGGCAAGGCAGTCACGACCAGGATTGGAGCCAAGAACAATTTGACTCCAAAAAACGTATTCCTGTATTACACTCCCTCCGCAAAGAGACTCTCAAACAGAGGCCTGTGGAATTACATATTCAGCCATGGATGTGAGCATCTGAAATTAGTGGCAGAGATGATTAATGCCACCACTACAAGAAAGAATGCAAGGTGAGTCTGTCTTCCATCAAGAGTCTACCATCTGCGAAAGGGAATTCACACTAATGAAGTGAACATTTTTAAGTCACAAAAATGGAAGCAAGTCAATCAAGTAATGAGGACTAAATTCTGCTATTATTGACTATCACAAAAAATATATTTGCGCAGTTTTGCACGGCCATTTAGTATTAGCATTTATTGGCCGTTCCTGTCAAGTGCTGATTCACTTTGGTAGTTTCATGAACTCTCGGATGGGCGCCAGTCCAGATAACACGAGAAGGGTGGTGGTAGTGTTTTCATTGTACGTACAGAAACAGTCCTAATCAAAACCACTATCGTTCTATCGTTCTGATGGGGCAAGAACTCTCCAGACATAATCAGCTGATAAAGTCTAAGAGTGTTTCTTTTCATATTTATCTCTCAGTAATCAAAAATTTTAGTCAAGCAGCTTTTTTGCATTTTTGGGGTATTTTGATCAAAGCAAATGATTTTTTTCCCACTTACTAGCAGAATTACTGTCTTTCGGAGAATTTTTCAAACAATATATTTTCCATAGTCCAAGCAAACTATTAAAAATGAAAACCATAAACCAACCACAAACAGTAATAATCACAAATCCATGTGTAATCAACTGGCCTGGGAGGTCAGTTCCTACTGCTCATTCCCATAATTAATGTGCAGCTCGGCTATGGATATACCACAAGTTTCAATACTGCTAAAGTGGACATTTTAATGTTTGTATTTATAGGGCAATCACAACTGTGTAACCTTAAGAAAAATGACTAACAAAAGGAGAAAGATAAATAGTGGGTGATTTCATTCATCTGTGGAATGCAAAGAAATATACAAAACAATACAAAAACTAAGCCTTGAACAATGAGAAAAGACTGAGGTTAGCAGAGGGGAAGGGGTGAGAGTGGGGATGGGAGCAAACAGCAGTGGAGAAACTTCCACTGTGGGGAAACTATACATGAGTTTATTTTAATTTGTAAAAACAAAGTTACTGTAATGAAACATGAAAAGCAAAAACAAAACCCATGGTAGTGGGGTCCAAGAGACAGGGTGTTGGACTGCTTGGTGGTGGGTGTGGTGTGTTATCATATGTTTGATGAAACATCTAAAATTTATAGAGGGTTGTAAATCATTGCTACCTCAGTTTCAAAAGAAAAACAATCACTAAGAAAGGTATTTTATAGGTGAATGTCGAGACATAAATATTTCAGCATTTGAGAGTCCACTTTAGCATTAAGTTTATCATCTGAAAATTAAAAACAACGTGAATTTCAGTCTCTGACACTCTTTCATTCCTCAGAGATGAGTAGTGCTAATATTCCTAATACCTCCAAACAAGACATCAATTAAATCTTCATGCATGAAGATTATTAGATATAAAGAAGGAGCAGACATTTACAAAGAAACAGAACTTGTTCCATCTTGATCACTCGTGTCCAAGTTTATAGACAGAAAATTCATGTGAATTGACATCTACTTGACTTTATATCCCTGGATTCACAAACATTCTAAACTTGTTTTATTTTTTCACTTTCTGCATAAGTGCCCATGCCTTAGTGGGAGAACACTTGCAAAAATTAGCACTTTCCTTCCTTTCATAGTCTGTTCAGTCTGCTAGAGTCCATTCTGTACAGGTATGACAGAAAATCCACAGAGAAATCTATCAGCTCTCGACCCAGAACAGGAAGCAGAACAAACAAAATAGCTTCCTCGTATCTGCTATTTCAGATCTGATTTTTTTTTTATGTGAACACACAGATAAAAGATACTAACTCTAGAAACAAAATTTGAAACATGCTTTTTTAAAGGAAAGGTGCAGGCAGGAATGAAGACAGGCAAAGGCAGCAGGAAGAGAGATGAGGATGAAGATTTATTTTATTTAGTTGTTCCTCTTGGTTGTTCCACCTGGACCCAGGCCCTTGGGATGTGTGTGGATTACGTTGGTCAGAGGCCACAGACTTAACTGCTAAGCCACCAGGGAGCACCCCCTCCACCAAAAAAAAATTTTTTTTAATGATAAACAAAATTATTTCAGGGATGAACACAGTTTGCATTCATCCCTTACTTCTCCCCTTGAGAAAACTGCTAACAGCTTACCATGTACATGGTGTTTATAAGGCACTGTTCTCAGCGCTGGACTCGAGAGAACTGGGTAAGAAAAGATTGAGGTGGGGTTTGAATCCAGGGGTCCATGCTACTAAAACCTGCCACGCAGTGACCCAGTATGAAGCCAGAGTTGCCATTCTGACAGCTTTGGGTCAGTTACTCATCACTTCCATCTACTAATGCATGTCAATATTCAGAAAAGGGCTCAAACTTCTGTGACCGACCACAGCGTCCTAACCGGGACACCCGGGTGCTGGAGAGGCCTCCTGGAGGAGGTCCCTAAGGGCCACCGCAAAGCGCGAGTGACCCGGGCAGGCATCAGTCCTCAGCAGCATGGAGTAGGGTGGAAAACTCTTCAAGGGGGACACAAGAAGCCTCTCTGGTAACCACCTGACTATCCTCAACACGAGTAAGAAGTCATTGAATTGCTGGAGTTGAAAACCTGCCCGTTTTTAGGAAAATGAGATTTATAGTTGGGATTCCCCCGTACATACTAGAACGATGAGTCGCAGTAAAATTGTGGGCAAGAAGGAAATAATATACATATTTGTGGCTCTGACCAGCTAACCCAAAAAAAGAAAAAAGAAAAAGAAAAAGAAAAAGAAACCGTCTTGGCTTGCACATTTCCAAAATCTGCTGAGTGGTTTTGTTTGTTTTTTTCCACCCTAGGAAGAAGCATCTTTATTGAGAAGGATTTGCTTCCCACCTGTGTCTTGTATGTTCCTGAAATAAGTACAAAGTTAGTGTTTATTTTCCACCCACGAAAAGCTTACTTAAATGATTTTCTCTTTGAGCTTTCCTTGTAGGAGCGACCATTGTTTGGCAAGCTTTGGCACGAGAGAAAGCTTTTTTTATGCACAGCAAACTGAGCCTCTTTCGAATGTTTGCTGGGGAGACGAAGGAGGCCTGGTGGGGTTTCGGCTCTAGAACGACAACCGTGAACAACGTGACCAGACAAAACCAAAAGTGCGCCGAAGCCGAATTCCATCTTCCTCTGATGAGGGTGCCTCATAATGGGGACCCTGATCATCAGTGCAGTTTTCACTAGTCCAGCAACGGTTGAAGCTTCCAGATGTTCGCACTGCCCATTAACACGTTTACTGCAAACAGGGGCTACGGGAAGACAGCTGACGCAGTGGTCTCAACCTAATGTTAAACCTTGGAGATGTGCTGACTGTCACTCCCCACACTGGGGATCAGATTTCTCCTACAATGAAGAGCCTATCTTCAAGTGGATCTCCGCGAGGCTCCCTCTTGACAGCACGCATGAGCACATTCCCTGGATCGCAGCAAAAACCACGGGGTGGGAACATGAAGACAGCGAGACCGGAGGTTCCTCTGAAGGTCATGCGGGCACAGAGAGGAAGCACAGAGGAGCAGGACGTGAGCTCCGTAAGGCAGGCTCTGCCTGCACCTGGATCTGGTCTCGGGGTGGGGGCGCGGCTCCTCGGTGCACAGATTACAGAGCGTGGCTGGAAGTCTGACCCTTTGAAGAGCATTTAGAAGAAACGAAGCGCAGATAACAGGAAGGGTCCGACCTCATGTCCCATCTTCAGCTGTCAACATCACTCCCCCTATCCAGAGCACGTATGGCCAGCTCTTGTCACCTTCTCCAGCTCCCTGAATGACAGCTGGTTCTTTTCTGTAGTGCGTGTTACCCAGAGAGCACGACAGTAGCGTGGACCACTCCATCGCTCTT
The DNA here is from genome assembly GCA_004363575.1 of Solenodon paradoxus. Taxonomy (NCBI): domain Eukaryota; kingdom Metazoa; phylum Chordata; class Mammalia; order Eulipotyphla; family Solenodontidae; genus Solenodon; species Solenodon paradoxus. The sequence goes on along the minus strand of RJWH01002001.1, from coordinate 119,002 downwards.
TCCAATGAGTACATGGCCCAGCGAGGCGGCGGGATGCTCCACCCCGTCACCTGTCGGGGCGGGACTATGCCTTCTCGGCCTCCATCTCCACCTCTGAGCACATGACTCTCTGTGCTTCTAATTGAAAAGTCAACTTGCATTCAGTCAACCATGATGTTTTTCAAAAACTGAAGTGGTCTAGCGTAATCCTGAAAGTCGAGAAAATGGACTCAGGCATCGACTTAGACCAGCCAGGCCAGTGTGGTTTTAGGAAACTGGACTTCTTTCTCTCACTTCGCAAGTCCACTTGGGAAACTCACTGCTGCACCTGGGTCTGCCTTGAATGTCCCCCCTGCGTAAAAAACGTGGGAAAAAAATGTCTAGCTGCTTCTCAGGGATTTCTGATGATTACTTAATTAATGCTTTAAACACGGTCCTTGGACAGAGAGACAATTATAATCATCCGTGGTTGATTACAGGCACACACGCCAATCTTTCTTACCAAAAAAAAAAAAAGAAAAGGAATTTGGGGGATTTCACAAAGTATCATGTTCAATTCATTTAAGATCCTGAAAACTAGATTCAATGAAGATGTCGTGGGTACTCACTAACGATTAGTCATGGTGATATTCCAATTATAGGTGTGTTAAGAAGAGAAAAAAAAGAAACCTTAAACTGATGGATAATTAGTCAAATGTATTTAATGGGACAAGTATAGTCCATCATCTCACTCTGTTTTAGATCTAGTTTAGTTGGAGAATATGATAAAAAAAAAAACCAACCACTATCATGGTTCACCTACTGACTGCTTATGTTTGCTCATTATATTATCTCAATTACTACATGACCCTGGAAGGAGGTGTGTGGGCAGGTGCTGTTTTGTGACCACTTTACAAAAAAGAAAGTAAGACGAAGTTCAGGGGTGACTTCCTCAAAGGCTGCATCTACAAAAGTGATAGATCTTAAATTCCTCTCACGCCTCTCACACACATGGAGGGTATGTGTGAGTCAGCTCTGTTGGCCTGCACTTGGAGTTGGGAGGATTAGGGTCCATTTTAGCTGGGGCTGACGAGACAGGGTGATCACCTTCCCATCCCACACAAAGCCTGTTCCCTAGTCTTGCACATATTCCATACTGGGCCCTGACGAATCAACTTAACCAGCCACCGAAGACGTAGAGGAGTTAACAGTTACCGACAACATCCTAAAACCAAGCACGTGTCCTCTGACGAAGGCTGCTTCAAGACCCCCTCCACTCAGGCTGTCTGCATCACGTGGAAAGGCTTAGGGATTTAGGGAAAGCAGTGAAGTGGGGGATTTTCTCTTCTTTAACTTAATTAACTTCTTTACATTTTAATGCACTATTTCCTGTGATTCTGTCCTTATTACTTTTTTTGGTTTGAAACATTCTTTATGTTACCAGTGAGAGTGAACAGCTGATTCCACAATATCCTCTCTTGGCAAAATAAGAGTTAGCATCACTCTCTTGGTCCTTAAATTTTTTTTTAAAGTGAGTTTTGAAATCAGGGAGTTTGACTAGCATTGCTTTAGAACAAGCTACCCACTGTTCAAAGCTCATAAAGAGTAAAGGTTCACATGTGTGTTATTTTATGTGATCACGCACTTCATAATAAGACACAAAGCCTCATTTCGATAAGTAATGCAATAGGATTTCAAGCTACACTAATAAAACAGTGTTTCTGAATGGAGCTAGAAAAGTGTGCTGCCTAAAATCAAATGAAGTGTAGATTCTAAAGCACTAAACAAACATACATTATACTGTCATTCTTCAAATGCTATAAAGCATTTTAATTAAAACCCAGAGGGCATATAATCCAACAGACAGAGGAATAATAATAATGAAAACACTGTTTACTGGTTTTCTACTTGTAGATCCTATCTATAAAAGCTATAGGCAAATATCAATTCCGCACCTGCAAACAGACGGCAGAGGATTTAACCATTCATTTAACCAGCAAGAACCAGGTTTTACCTGCCTGGGCACTAGCTGACAGGCTGGAAAGTGGGAGAGGGGAGGCCTGTGAGAAGAACTAATGTTCTCACGTTTACAATGGGCAACTAAGTAATTCTGTGGTCAACAAGACAAGAATTGAAGTTTCAAAAATTTGTTTGAAATTTAAGCAATGTCCTCTAAAGGGAGTGGGGGAGAGGGGAGTGGGGAAAGGAGAAAAATCTCCTTTAGCCTAGAACCAAGTGGACAAAACCAAGTGTTTGTGAAATGGACTGAATTCTAGCCCCCACAGCTGTTCATTCTAACCCTGGTACCTATGCAGGTGACCTCTGGGGGAAATGGGGTCTTTGCAGTGATGGCGTTAAGATGCAGTCATTAGAATGGGATTCGAGTCAGTATGGCAGATGTCTTCACATGCCACCTGAAACAGACACTCACAGGGACCAAGTCATGTGACAACAGAGGCAGAGACTGGAGGCACCACTGCAGCCAAGACACTGCAGGGATAGAGAGCCGCCACCAGAGCGGGAAGAGGCAGAGAAGGATGCCTCCTCGGGGGCCCCTTGGCTTTGGCCTCCAACCTCCAGAAGGGGGAGATGGCACATCTGTTGCTTTAAACCACCTGTTCGCGGCTGTCAGTCCTGGCTGCCCGAGGACATGAGTACAAACGACATGTACATATATTATTTAAAGATACGGCGGGCGGCGGCAATCAGCAAAAGAACTTTTAAAAGGGGTGGGAAGGCTCAAAGGGCGGCCCCAGGGAAGTGGGCCGATAAGAAGGAGCATCGAGGACTGTTATTTTTATTTAATACTCTCCTTGCTATTTTGCTTTTGAAAGACACACACATTATTTCGATCTTTAAAAAGTCTAAATACAATAGCCACGTGATATCATCAGGGCAAAATCTGGCAGCTGATGCTGTCCCCTGAGGACTGATGACCACTCTCTTGTGTCCCCCGCTCCCAGTGGACACTCCCTGGACACCGGCCCCGATTTCATGGTGCCCACCGAGCCGGCTCAGATGTGGCTGAACGTCTGGGTACATGAGTGCTCACCTGCCTGCTGTCCCCGTCCCCAAATCAAACACCAAGTACGCTGGGGCTTTTAGTGGGTTTGTCTCAGCACAGATGTTAATTCTCCCTATTGACACAGGTGATTAAGAATCAAAAAAAAAAAAAAAGAGCAAAAATTAAATAAGTGAGTAATAATAGGGGTGTGGGGGAGAATACATGAGGAGACCCCGTCAGAGAGCGCCCCTGACTGCCTTTGCCGATTAAAAGGCAGGAGCCTGTGGAAGATCCGGCATCAGGTTATATCCAGGACCAGAAGCTCTCACAATAGTGCTTCCTCACAAACAAGGGCTCATCACATTCTATTTAACAAAAAGAAAGTCTGTATCCTCCCGTGGTCTGGAATGAGTCTCCTGGAGGTGACAGCTCGGGCTGTGACTTCCCAGCCCCAAGAAGTCCCGTGCCCTTTGCTCACTCGGAGAACAGCCACAGTGACCCAGCAGCCTCTGTGGCTGCAGGAGAAAGTGCTGTCCCCTTCCACATGAACAGGCCTGTTGATACAGCGCTGCCTCCTGCAGGGGCCCGTCCGGCCGGACAGAGCCTGCAGGCGCCCAGCCCGCCCCGGGCTGTGGGGAGCCACGTGGAGGACAAGCAGCGTGTGCACGGAGGGGCCCTCCCCGTCTGTGCGCACGGCTCCTGGGCAGCTGGGAACACCCTGACATCTGCTGGCGCGGAAGCCGGCCAGGTGGGTGCAGGCGGATGAGTGCGGAACAGCGATCACATGGATGAACACACAGGAAGCAGAACAAAGGAGATGCACTTCATCAGGAGGAGAATCCGGCCTGCAGGCCATGCCTCGCCCAGGGGGAAACAGTCTGCTTGTATTCTCTCCCCAGCCTCCAGTTTCCGTGGGGAACAGCTCACAGCCACCCAGGTGGTGACGCGCCCCACCCAGGGGCTATCAGACATCCAGACACAACAGGTGGCTTCCTTTCCATGTGGCAAATGGCAAGGACACCCAGAACGGACTGCCAGAGACAGAGGTGAACTGTGCAAATTTGTAAGAACAGAACGGAGAAGGTGGCTGATTCTTACCATGGGTCCTTCCCCCTCCCTCGGCCCCTCCACAGCAGCGAGGGTGGGTTCACTGACAGCTCTCAAGCCCACACATCTGCTCTCCAACCATCTCCACAGCTGGTCTCTCCTTTCTTGTTTTGAAAACACCACCTCTCGACATACTGTGATGAAGACCAAACCCTCAGACGTCTGCAGACACCTGGGAGGCTGGATGCTCCTAGATCCTGCCTGGTTGCTTCTCATTTGCTCTATTCCTGGGCACACAAATACTGCCGTGGAAAGTCTAGTTACGGCCTAAGCTAACGGGCTTCCACAGAGGACTGCACAGCGGACTGTGTCCTCTGGCTGCTCCGCGGTCACAGCGATGCGCACGCCCGGCGCACACAGCACACGGGACCACACTCCCTGACACAGAGGCGCAACACGCCCGCATCCAGAGCCGTCACAACCTCATGTTGCCGAGAAAGATCTTCCAGCTGCTCTTCTAGAGCACGTCCTTTGTCCTTTCTTTTTTCAATTAGGTCACTTTGATTTTACAAAAAAGTAGAGATGTGCATCTTCACTCTTCATCCAAGTTCCAACACCAGTTAATCATGCGTATCGTTTTAAACGGGACACAACCGTTTGTTTTCATATTTCCCGACTCAATTCCGTCCTGCTTTTAACAGACCAGGGCCACCTGCAGCAGAGGTGAGAGGAGCAGCCAGCTGCCCGGGGCCCAGTCTGTTGAGGGGGTTCAGAACCCCACCCCGTTTTTGTCTGAAGGAAATGTGGTCCGCGTAATAGGACACACCACATGTGCCACCAAATTTCCAGTCACTGGTCCCTTCACTTTACAGAACTTTCTGACATAACAGGGTACCTACCTCTGCCAGGAGCTGCCTGTCCCTGAGGCACACTAGCCTTGGTCATTCGGGGCGGATGATGGCACTGATTACAAAGGGACAACCAGGTCAGCGCGGTTCCCTAATCCCCACGAATGAACACAACCCAGCTTCTTAGGGGTCAAAACAAAAGAGGCTCCATATTATGTCACCAACTCACCAGAGAAAAGGTGACCATTTCTGAAGATGTCCCCATCAACTGATTTAAAAAAAAAAAAGGACTAAATACCCTGTCTCTCCCACGCCCTCTGGCAGATGATGGGATTGATGAAGTGCAGGAAATTAGAGGAAGAAGAACCATATCCACAAGAAGAAACAAAATGAAAAAAAAATCAACATACGATTCCGGAGGGAAAAGGCGAAACCAACAGATGTGATGGTTGGATAAGAATGGTACTGCATAATCCAACGTCCATAGCCTGTAGAGCCACTTTGCACGACAAATCACTTTTCCACAAAGACTTAAAAGAAGCAGATGGAACACAAAAATCAATTAAGGTCTGAGAAGGGCTCCATCCCTCCTCGAGGGGCCGTTTTTATCCAAACACGAGCTGACTAATGCAGGGACGCTCTGCTGTCTCGTAGAGGGATCTGCTTCATTATCACTTGTGCTTGTCTGTTCCGAGAGTGCTTTTCCCATTTTAGTTTGCAAGGAGGGTTATCTAGGAAGAGTAGACTGTTCTTCTAGCAGAAGATAAGCCAATTACCTGGCCTCAGGCCTGGGGCCCCCTGTGGATGCCCAGTTGCTGTGGAGCTCTGCAGGTAGAGCCCAGGACAGCAGCTGGGTGCCCCATCTCCCCAGGAGAAAACGGTGCCCCCATTCCAACGGCTCGCATCAGCTACAAGGCAGACAAGGAGAAAATCAGCATGGAATACCCACCAAAGGAATGAGAAGAAGAAATGCATCACCGACGCTCACTGACCCCACACCAGTACCAGTATGCTCCTTTATTCACAAGAGAGATGTGTGGGAGCAGGGCAATTCAACATGGATGTGTCAAATGACTAAGAAGATGGAATGACAAACTTTTTTTAAGGAAAGGTGCAGGCATGAACGAAGACAAGGCAGGCAGGAAGAGACAGGAGGCAGAAGCAATTTTGTTCATTTTATTTAGTGTTCCCAACCACCCCCCACCAGCCTCGAGACATGCATCCAGGTCCTTAGGATGTGTGTGGATTGCGCCCACCTGGAGATGGCAGACCCAACCTCCACTCCACCAGAGCGAACCAATGAGTCTGAAGCTTATGCAGAAATATAAACATTCCTGGGGCTGTGTTTTTATGATACTCCCTGTGCCATGTAGGGAATGTGATGATACATTTTCTGAAAATGAATGTAAACATCCCACTTTCTGACAAAACCGAGTTTTTATGATGTTGGATGTATCTGGAATGTGAGTGCGTGTGACTTCTTTGCTCTGGAGTAAAAGTGCAAGTTCTCTGGACAAGGACACAGTCAAGGAACGTGGTCAGAAGTGCTTTCCTGTTACGGGCACTAGTTACCAGGTCAGTGCTGTGGATCTGGTTGATGAGCCTCAGGAGGGCTCGTTAGTGGGACTGGTGACACCACCAGACTCCGGGCAGGGAACTCACCCCAGGGTCACAGCTCAACCTTCTGTTCAGAACAAGTACCGGGTTTTTGACCAAATTAGGCCGTGTTGGACCTCCAGGGCAGCCCTTGTGCAGTTCCAGGAAGGAGGTGGCCAAGCAGCTATTTTGGTCTCCTTGCCCATCTGGGCTCTGCAGCCGCCGGCTCAGTCACAGAGCTCACGGCCAGGCCAGCAGCTCTGGTGCCTTCACTTGGGCCCGTCAGCCATCCCACAATGACGTGGGCCTCTCACTGCAGACAAGTGGGGGGACAAGAAAGGCCACCACTCATCACTGGGACTCAAGTGCGATCCCAGGCTGTGGCCAGGCGCACCGTTGTCATTTAAGGAAAAGTACATGTGAAATTGACAATTCGAGGAACAAGCATCAGCCTGTTGTCCCCAAATACAGCAGTCACATCAACAGGGAGTATGAAATGTTATTTAGAACTTCTGTTCTGCGATGTTTAACACAAAGGACAGATTGTTGGGCCAGGGAACAAAGTGACCTGAGATTCACAGGCAGGAATTCTCCCCACGCGCATGTTGTTTTCAAAACACATAGCAAGATTTCAAATGTGGGGAAAGAAATTACTTCTGAAAGCAAGAGAGGAGATAACTGAACGCTTCCACTGAGGGGCTGAATGCCTTCCAAGAAAACTGCACGCTCATCTGAATGTCAGCATTTAGGGGCACCCGGTGTTGGTCAGACGAGACCTAGCCTCAAATCTGTGGGATAGGTATGTGATGCAAGGAAACCAGAGTCGTGAGCCTACAGAATATTCTAGTAAAATACACTAGAAACTCAGGAGCCCAAAGCATTTTCTAAATGTATTTCCCGCCCTCCCCACCACCAGGCACGGGTCTTGAACCCGGGGCCACGGCTCTTTCAGCCTGCACCTCAGCCCCCTGAGTTGCAGAGGGAGGCTTGCATTTTTTAATTAACCTGGGGGCCCAGGTTCCAGGCAATGCCAGTGTAGCTCAGCTTCCCCTGGGACCATTGCCAGAAACAGGCAGTGCTCCTTTATTACATATTTGAAAACCTGTTTTGTTACCTGCAGGTGAGGCAGGAGACTTCTGTTATCAAGGTGAGGGCTGGCGGGGCCGGATGGCTGCTGAGCAATCTTTCTCCCTTGATTGTTCCCACACTGAATTGTACCACCACCTAAGAGCCCAAGACCCCAGCAGAGAGAAACCTCCAGGCCATCGCTGTGTGCTTCTTCTGATATGATTTGTAGTTTTCCACTAAAAATAGTCACATCGTGGTCAATCACTCTCCCCTTCACTGGACTGTCCATTTCTGGACAGTAACAGAGTAACAGCGAGGACTGCAGCTCCCAAACCTAATCCTGAATCTCCTCCACACACTATGAGATTGAGGTCAAGTTACTCTATTTGTCGTCAATGCATCTCCTTTACTCCTAAAATAGGGACAAAGGTGCACATCCTTGGGGTTATTGCAAATTTCAAATATAAAAGGTGGAAGAAAAAAGATGGAAGTAGGTCCTGCCATTGGGGTCAGGGGCTGCTGACTCGTCCCGCCTGCCTGTCATTCGGCTCACATTTAAGTCAACAGCAGTGGGCGGTCCTGTTTCCTCTCTCGTGTCTTCCCTTATATGCTGCTCCTGCCTGTGTCCTTAGCCTCTCTCCTGGCACTTCACTGCAGGCTGCAGATTAATCATGATCAAATGATACAACCTGCTGTAAAATTCGACACCCATGCTCCATGCATTCTTTCATTCGTGGGAAGGGCAGTGGCAGAATTAAACATGAGATGACCTACCTGCTTCACTGCCTCTCCGACCACTAGAAGGTCAAGGGGCCACTGTTAAAATGGAGTGAGCAGAAGCCCACTCAGAGAGCGGCAGAGACAAGTCAGGAAATCAAGGCCGAGCTCTTAGCTCTGTATCCAGATTACTGGAGTCTTAGAAAAAAAACAGGCGCAGCGTCGTTTTAAAAATTAACCTCCAGGACAACTCATAAAAATGTTAGTTGATATTAACAGAAGCTGACATAGAATTTTCTAGGGTGATCACCCACTCAAAAACATATACCTTTGGACTAGGCTTTCCAGTGTGGTCTGTGGGAACGGAGGCTCAGGGACGTGACTGACAGCCCTGCCATCAGTAGCGACACCCCAGATCTCAGCCTACTCCCCCCTCATCTGATCACAGTCTTTCTGGGGTGTCCACTGTGTGGACTAGACCACATCAAGTCCCCCGGGGACGGACGAGACGAAGAAAGGCTCCAGCCACAGAGACACGGTGAGAGTTGACACAGCCAGCGGGAGAATGTCCACAGAGCAGAAGGGACACTGCCAGGGGACCTCAGGACAAGGTGGCTCGAAGTGAAGAGCAGGGACAGTCCCTGAGAATTCATGGAAAGAAACAAAACTTCAGGAGGCGGCAAGGTGCCAGGGCCCTAAGGGAGCACGGTGCCCGGCAAGTGAGGGCTCTTGGGGACGTAACTGGGACACTTCAGGTGGCTCCAGACAGACTCCAGGCCGTCCCCTCTTAAATGAAAGCAAACAGGGAAGCACTCAAGATGATCGCTCACGCGCTTCCTGAGCAGCAGGGCACCGGGGGAGGCCGGGAGGGCAGGACAGGGACGCGGGAGAAAGAGAAGACAGGCCTCTGGCCTCCTGCAACTCAGAGTCCGGAGCACCCGCCACACCAGAAAGCCAGCGCTGGGGAACCCGGCGGCTTTGCGTTTGATCATGGAGGCGCCCGCAAACTAGACACTCAGGCCCCACTTACGCGCTTCGTCTGCAATTACAGACCCACTTAGATATGAAACCAGAACTAAAGTTAGGCCAGTCCGACTCCAGAGCTGCTCTCTGCGCTACCCTACTTGCTGATTCTCTCTGAAACACCCTCACACTTGCACACGGAGAATTGTATCATCTAGGCGTGGGGCAGGCCAGGCCAGCGATGACTCAAACCCCAGAGGCTCTCGGAGCCAAATAACTGATAAATCTGAGTCCACGAAAATAAAAATGCTGTGCCTGGGGAGAAAGACTCTACACAAAGACAAAAGACAAACAAGAAATGAAGGAACTATTTAGGATATAAATCATGGACGGAAAGTGCATGTCACGAATATATAAGGAATGCCTGTAAATCAATAAGCAAAGGTCCGAAGAAGCCAAACAGCGAATACAAAAGAAAATCACAGCAGTTCCCCACCCTATGAGAAGAGACTCAACTTTACTCATCATGAGAGAAATGCAGACTAAATGTACCGGGACTGGTGAGCATCACAGCGTTTTACGATCCAGCACCGGTGCGGGTGTGAGGAAAGAGGCGCGCTCATAAATTACTAATGAGGAATAAACGGATGCATCCGCTAGGAAGATGATTTGCCGCTATTTATCAAAATTATAAATATGCTTATCCTTTGACCCAGAATTCTAATTCCAGGGTTTTTCCTGCAGATAAATGCACATGTGTGCACAACGATGCCTGCAGAAAGGCCTCTTTGCAGCAATGTCTGTACTAGCGAAAGATGGAGAAAACTCTCAATAGCCAACCAAGGGAGACAGATTAAATGAATGATGGTGCATCCCTATAATGGACTATTATTTAGCCATACAAGAGAAAAGGAAACCCTTAATGTATTAATGTGGAACAAGTCCCAAGGAATATTGCCAAACAAAGCAAATTCCCCTTTGTGGCTGGCACTGGGTCAGCCGAAGATACTCACAAGGACCTCCAGGGACTATGTGTAGAGAAGGCTCCCAAGTGATGCTCTGTGCACTAAGGGACCCCCACAGACTAGGATATAAGGTTGTGTCACATATGGGATTCCTGAACATCATCGTGGTCACAGACGCCCAGTTGCTAAGGGTGTGACCTGTCCATCAACATGTGAACCAGCTCAGATGGCTCCAAGCCTTCTATCTGAATCTTTTCTGGGTTGGTGAAGAATCCACATTGAGTTTATCCTCACTGATTCGTTCCATAAGGCCACCAAGCCAGTCCACAGCATTTGGAGATGCACGGGCTGACCTCTGCAGAGCTGTGGTCTTGGTTAGGACCACAAGTCCCACCATGCCGTGGAGCAGACGACCACTAATCTAAGTACCTAAGTCCCGTGTGTGTGCAATTTGCAATTCTTACCTAATACACCACTTAGGACAGGGCCCCAGTCTGTAAGCAGTTTGTGCTGCCATGCAAGGAAGAATAGAATTATACAGCATATTCATGCAGATTAGGATGCACCCGGGAGAGTAGCACAGCAGCTTCCAGGGAGAAGTGGAATGCTGGGGGTCAGGGATGGGGGGAGACTTCTTGTCACTGTAATACTTTGTTTCTGTATAATTTGTATACTTTGTTTCTATAGAATTCAATTATGTGTTTATATTACCTATTCAAAACAAATTCTATTTTTAAATTTATTAAAATAGATTTATGTAATGTAATTTATATATCATGCACAAACATGAATAGACACTTCTATGCATATTTATAGCACATACAAATCAAAATCAAGCACCAAATCATAGCAAAAGCTGGCTCCTATCCTAGCTTTGAAGCCAGTAGGCTGTGCCTCAAAAGTCTCTGTTTCCTCATCCATAAAATGGGGCTGATGAGCTTCCCTTCCTCTGGTGGTTTTGAGGAGTAAGTGAAGGAACGAGGGTAAAGCCCTCCAGTGCACGGCACACAGTGAACATGGGCAGCGTCTAATAAATAAGTACACCTTGGCCGAGATCAGAAAGATCAGCAGAAGGAGACATGGAGGGAAGCCGGGAAGAATGTTTCTCTTGGAAGAGCATGTGCAAAGGACCAGGGGTAGGAGGATGCAGCGGAGCACCTGAGGGAGGCTGGCCTGTAGCCTGCAAGGGTGGGGAACAGCCGAGGAAATGCAATGGCACAGACAGGACAGTATTTCTGCGGTGACAGGCACTTCAGGAGGGGGCGCCATGACTGGACAAGTCTCCTGGGAAAAGCTCTCTGGCAGCAAACGGGAAGACAAACTGGAGAGAGGCAGAAACCAGGTGGCAGAGAGATGGCCGGAGATGGCTGCAGTAGCTCGGAGATGGCTGCAGTAGCTCAAGGAGAAATGACGAGGCCGGGAACTAGGACAGTGGCAGTGAGGTGGCAGAGAGGAAGGGTTCTGGAGACACTTAGGGAGGCTGAGTCCACTGGGCTTGCTGACCTAAAGGGGCAGGGCGATGGAGTCAAGGGTAGCATCCCCGATTTGACTTGACCAATTTGGGGGGCAGGGATGCAACTCAGTGAGACATGAGTTCTGAGAAAGGGACTGGCTGGGGAAGGACGGACGTCTCAGTCCCAGAGACGTGGAGGTTCTAGTAGATTCTCAACTTCGGATGATGAGCTCAGGCAGGAAATGCAGCTACCGGAGAATCAAACTTTCATCCTGCACAGCTACTTCGCCCAATAACAATGGTCCCGCCAACCCGAGTGAGAGACTATGAAAAGGCATTTCACCTGGAAGGTCCCTCTCCACCCTTTTCCTCTCTTTCCTTTTCTCCCTTCTTGCTTCCTTTTCTTTCCTCCCCGTCTCTTCTTTCCTTCCTAAAAATGATAATCAAGTCCTCATGAGATTTCCTTAAATGAACCTCATGAAGCCCCACTTCAGACCACCCCTGCTGGTCAGCGATGATGCCTTTACTTTCCCGACACCCCTGACTTCCTTCTGCTTCTCTCTTCACCTAGCAGAAGCCACCAGACATGTCACTGTCACATAAGTTCATCTGCACCCTGCGAGGAGCGTCCTCGAAGACCGTATTCTTCCAGGTGTCTGTCTCAGCAGGGAAACTGTCCCCGAGTTTCTCAGAAGGAGCACTCTGTGGTCTCTCTTCTGCCAGCATTCTTCCACACAGCGCAGGTAAGACCACCTGGCAACGAGTCTCACACTTGGAGAACTTAGAGCAGACTGCTAAAATAGCGCACATTTTTTCAATGGAAAAAGAAGTCCAGTTTAAGCAAGATTTTGGGAACAATGTAGCCAGGTGAGGTCTGCGGCCAGAATTCAAGAATTCAAGAATGCGGCTTTGTTGCTTGCTGAGATGATCCTGAACATCTCTCAGCTGAGTTTCCTCGCTGATAAAACTGAGCTCCACTGCTGGATCCCCTCCCAAACTCCTTCTGGCTCTGAAATGTTTGAGTCTACATTCGGGGGAGGATTGAAACTGGCATGGTGACAGCCTGGAATGTTTCAACAATTCAAAGCTGCCATTTAGCCACAGTCAAAGCAACTCCCCTTCGGGAGATGGTTGATTTCCTCACTGGGTAACAGACAGAGTCCCACTCTGTTGTCACAAAGTTCTTTGCAATAGCGAGTGTATTTGTCCCCAAAGGACACTCCTTCCAGTAGAACACAGTCAGTCTTCCCATTTCATACTTGCCGAAGGAGCTGCCTCTCTTCAGAGCCTGAAGAAACCACCACGAGGGACTCTCAGAGGAGAGGAAATGGAATCGATGCTGTGGTTCTGATTCATTCTTTACTATGTAAATTACCAACTTATCTTTAAACCCACTTGTGGAGGCATCACTGACTTAGGGGAATGAGCAGGGAACATGGACACGTGATCAACTGAGTTCTCCTCCCACAGGGGTCTCAGGACCTTCTGGCTGAATTCAGTTATTTTAGCGAGGGGCAGTCATCACACACAGCATGAGGGATAATCATCGGACGCTCAGCACAAAGACAAATTTCAAGGAGAAAGTAGCCACTTTTATCTAAAAGAACATTTTTTTTTCATGTCTGTCAAACTGTGATTTCTCTAAAATCTGTGTGCTTTTAGTAAAAAGCAACATGTCAGAGTTTAATTGACTTAAATAGTCTATCTTAAAAGCAATCATGCAATGCGCCCTTGCAAATCAAAGCCCAATCAGATTAGCTTGAAATGCATTATTGTGAAGAATAATTGCAGCTGAAATCTGATTACAGCTTTTGGTCATCCTATAAAGGAGTACTGTAGTTATCTCCCAACAGTTATAGCATATTTACTGCTAACAGTATAACAATACAGAATTTAGCTGCCTCATTTACTAGAAACCCGATACAATTTCCTGCTGTTTTGAGGGACTAGAGGGGGAAATATGCACATTTTCCATCTATGAAGTGTATGTGTGTATGTATGTATGTGTGTGTAATGCAGCCAAGTGCAAGATTTTATCGTTTACAACATGCCCACATCACTCGAAATTAGAAAAAGGACAGATGAAACTGTTAAGTCCAGATCACTATTTCACTTATCATTTTCACATGCACAACGGGCTGAGGACCAGTCTCACTGCTGGGGGCGTGTCAACTGCTAATATCTCTGGAGGGTAATCTGATGGAATCAATCAAAATGACAACTGTACTCACTGCCGGTGCATTTCCATTTTCTTTCCCAAACCGCCATAATGGAACACAAAGCCATTCGCTGCATCACCGTTCCAGAAAAAACTGGAAACAGCCTAAGTGTCTACCAGTTAATAAGTCCTGGTACATTGATGGGAAGAAAGAGAAAGCTGTGACAGAGAAGGAGGAAGCTCCCTCTTCTAAATTCCACTGCTCTAAATTCCACAATGCACGGAAGTGCAAAGTGCACACATGTTAGTTTGCATGTTTGTCATCCTCTGAGTAAAAAAGGGAAGCAATTATACACACACCCACGCATGCAAGTACCTTTATCTGCCCACACATATGTATAGACATCATATACACACACACATGACCCTGGTAACACAGAGATGCTGGAAAGGGAAGTCAGGTGTCTGAGGAGAGTAGTCAGGAGAAGATTTTACCCTACAGACCCTTCGGGACCTTTTGAATTTTAAACCACATGTCACAAATAAGTAACAAAATGTGAATCATAATAAAGAGTTCACTGCCTGCAGTGAACACACACTCCCAGGTATTACTACTAAATGAGGACTCGCAAGGTCAACATTTTTAAATACCACATATTTCAGCCAAGATTTTTTATTAAAAAGTCATACGATTAAAGCTACAGAGAATAAAGCAGAGATGTTCTTCCTCTTTCCATGTTCTTGGAGTTCTTAGAACAAATGACATACACCACTTTGGAGGAAAACCAATTAAAGGGACATAAATCATCATTAGCCTCCACCCCCCCCAAGAATGACAAAGAGACCCGTGTTCCAATTAACACCGAATAACGTGGTGTAAGGAGCAGTTTGCAGCGGAAATGAACAGATGGCAAAGAAGCCTGTGAGGTGCTGGGCGGCAGGCAAGAAAACTTGCTCTGTCACTGGAAACTTCCAGCAGCTGAAAGATACCGTACCTGCACGAAAACGCTCTGAAGGGGGGGGAGCGCCCCGCCCAGCGTTCTCCGGTTTTAGGGTTTTGCCACTTTGTGTGTTCAGTTCTGAACGTTCCAAGCCACCCCACATTCTACAGATGCAAACACACCCCCACATGGCCTCTGTACACAGAAGCTTTCCTATCCCCAGGCCATGAATGGCTCAGTTATTTCAAAGCAACCTAGCATTTCGGTTCAACAAAAGGTTTTGGACATCATCTCGGAGTGGGGTGTAACCAGAGCTGACCCGGAGGTTTATGCTTGAACAGTGATCTTGTTGCTTTCCTTTGAAACTGAGATTTCTGACAAGAGACGGAGAATGAGACAAAGATGTCAGGGCTGAGGAAACGCTCCTTGGAGCCCAGTTTAGGGACCCCGGGGTTTGTGCCTCTGAGCTCTCTGCTCAAAGGCCGAGCCGAGAGAACCTGGCTGAGAAGTTGCTCTGTGGAGGCAGGATGGTGGTGTTTTCATTACCAGTGACCGACCCACACGAGGGAGACGTCGGCGCAGCAGACGGAGGCTCTCGGTCTCCATCAACCTGGACAGGCAGCACAGGAGGACAGGGTGCCCTCCCTCCCCGGAGCTGAAAGCCACTCATTGAGGACCCAGAAGTAGGACCTGGCTCCCACCGATTCTGGAGGACATTCTGTCATTACAGCAGGTCACAGGCTAGATCTGCCCCCCATGAGCATCGGCAGACACTCCAGAGTTCCACGTCTTCATTGTTCCACCCACTTGGAGTGTTCACGTGTTTCTTTCCCCTGCCCCGCCCTGGGTCTCAAACCCGGGTCCGTGGCTTCCATAGACTGGACCTTAGCTAGCTGAGCCACTGACGGGGCAGGCAGGGTGGGGTGTCTTGAATACACATTCTCTAGTGAACACCAACTAGATAAAAACACCAGATACAGCGCTCACTCTCCACTCAAAAAGCAGCGAAGTGCTTCCTGTGTTGGATTTTGGAAATCGGAAGAACTACGAGAGGGAAAAAGGCAGGTAGCAAATCGAAGCAGATTACGGTTAACCAGCTCAACAAGATGGAAGGCTCAGAATGATCAGCACAAATGACGTGTGTAATCTGGATTTCTGGATTTACACCGACGCTCTAATTCGTGTGTTTGAGAGGAACGGACATACATACTTCTCACGGGCACACAGAGATTGATTTCGATATATATTTTTTACAAAGCAGATTGTTTCCACTCCACTATTATTGGTGGTATTGGGATTCAAACTCAATTCCATTCTCTGAGACAACAGACTCCTCTGGTTTGAGGATATTTTTAAATATGAAAACTAATTACCTTATCTCACTGCCTATAAATTCAATTTCTATTTCTGAGGCTGCTTCTGTTATGTGTCTCTTGGAGTCCCTGTTAGTCTAAAATCTAGTCTAAAATCAGAGGGAAGACAGAAATCAAATAAAAATCAGCTGCCCAGCCTTTTAGGAGGCTTTAGCAATGCAGCCACATTTCCATAATATATTTTTAAAAATCAAGTCCATTTTCTACGACGAGATAGGTATTTTTTCAGTGACAATTTTGTAGACAAAGAATGTAGAATGTAAAGAGGAGGCCAAAGGGAGAGGCTAATGTCAGCGTTGAAAGGCCTTCTCTTGGTTAGAAGAGACCTGCAAATGCACACGGCAAATGCATCGTGTAAATTTTTCAGGTCAGAACCCTGGTCTTGCACTGTGTCAGCCTACTGGGGACTTCCAAAGCCATTCTTGGGGTGAATCCCTGAGAGGTATACAGAGTTCAACACTGACCCTCCCTTCTAAACCCTATGAAAGCCCTTAAAAAAAATGTCTTCACCAACATGTCTGGGAAAGTTCATTAACAGCTACAACTTCCACTTCCCAGCTAGACGGCGAAGGTCACCGTCAGTGGACAATGATAAAGAATGAAAACCTCCTATGGTTCTAAAAATTCCTTTGAGTCTTTTCTATTCTCAGGATCAGTGGCATGATCCTGGGAGGAACTTCAGAAAGCGCTTCATTAAAAAATCTACCTTCGACTGCTTGCTCAGCTCCCAAGGAACAACAGTCTTTAATGCTCTGGGCCTGAAGTATTTATCTTCGAAATGAGGGAGCTGAGCAAGTGACACTGAGGTTCCTTCCAGCTCTAACCATCCACGGTTTCTGATCAAAGGCTGTGGCCACCCCCTAACTCTGACACCCCAAGTCTTTCTCTTGACTCATCAGTTTCTAAAAAGCCCTGTCTACACTCTTTTTTCTAGAGACAACGACAGATCTTGTTCAGACCTTCCTGATGCTTCTTGATATGATGAGACCTCAGATAATGGAAGAGTAAGGGGAGGATATAAGAATGAACTGAGATGACAGAGATATTCCTCAAAAAGGAAGAAAACATTAGTGAGGAGAAAAAAGCCCCTTTTGGAAACTGCGGCCAATTTTTTTCTCCCCAAGAAGGGATCTAAGAAATTGAGCTCAGTCCTCCTAACTCTCTCTTCTTGAGGTTCCAAGCCTCATTTCCCTCATCCCTCTCGATCAGGAAAGAGAAGATATTTTTTCTGTCTTCTGATTTGGCTGAAGTTGGATCATCTCTTCACGCCTATAATTTGCTACCTTGATTTCTGAGACTTCCGAACAAACGGATGAGTCCCTTTGACCATGATCTGTTAGAAGAATTTAAATAACACACTTCCCACACAGGTGTCCCACTAAGGTCAATATTTGAATCCTTCCCACCACATTTATCTTTTTTCTTCCACCTCCCCTGTGAGTGAAGGCACCATGTGTGGGGTCTACAGAGATTCCTGCCAGGAGCCCCACCTGCCCCCAAGGCCTGAAACTTCCAGGCCCCTGGTTGCAACCAGGTATCTGTTAACCTAATGGGTTGATCTAAATAAAAGCTGGATTTTTTAATCAGGAAATTCCAGTCCTGCCATGCCCATACTGCTTAGAGCAGTCCTGCTGCTATGAAATTCTAGAACATTCGTTCACCCACACTGTAAAGGACAGCAACAGACCCGGTTTCCTATTTCTGTGTATGGCCCCTGCGGAAATATTTATTCTGCTCCGATGGTATACACATCATTCACTATTTTGTTCTGGGATCTTTATCAAAAAAAATCTGGGAAGAATTTTTGATGGTCCAAGTTTGGGTGACCTGAGGACCTCTGAGCACAGAAGCCACGTTAAGTAATGTTCGATTTCTTTAAAACACACACACACACACACACACACACACACACACACATACACACACACCAGCCAAGAAAGCAAACGACAGGCCCCTCCTGTGAAGCCCTCTCCTGACCACCGGACACCCACCAGAGGTACAGGCTGGAAGAGAACTTGGCACGGTTTTCCATCCTGATGCAAGCACAAGTGACCGCGACTCTTTTCTGAAACCCGCTCGGACGGGGGCCAACGGGATCCACTGCTGAAACCCACCGGGCTCGCCCGAGTAGCTGCAGCTGCAAACGGCCCATGTGAGGAGTGCACGCTCCATCACATGGAGTTTTCTTTTCGACTGTTAGCATTTGCAGTTTAGGTTTATCCAGTTATCTCTCTGCTGTCCGCCAGGCCGGGCACCGGGGATTCCAGCTGCAGGAACAGTCCCGCCAGCACTCGGTGCAGGCGGCATGTCCAGGCTGCAGACCTGCCGGACGGAACAGCAAGCAAGTGGGAAGTTCAGCACCCAGAGGCCTCTACCCACGTGCACCGCTCTGGTGTTTACTGCAGGAAGAGGAGTGAAAGCGGGGTAAGCAGCGGCGTGGATGTGGCAGGGACACGATGCTGCCGAATCTGTTTGAGGTGACGGCCATCAAACAGCTGGACTTGGGGCACAGAGGACACGGAGGTGGCCCACCGTGGAGCCAGCACAGCTCTGCTGTGATATTACCAAGGTCCTCGGGTGGGTGACTTGGAGAGCTCTGCAGCAGACAGACAGACAGACTTCCAGGGGGGACCTCGAGGTCAGCTAAGCACCTGTGCTCTCACAGGGGACAGCCAGGGCGAGGGACACAGACGCCTGTCTTCACATCATCATCTGTGGTCAGAAGACTCCTGTCAGTCTAAGTCAGATCACCTCATATCCCCATCAAACTGCCCGTGGCTGCCCTCGCACCCCCAAACGAAACCCAAATTCTTTGCAAGAAAAGTCTGCAGGCCCTACGATGGCTCTCAAGAGGAGCAGAGCCGGCCAGGGTGTTGGGCATCCATGGGGACTGTTTTATAGTCACACAATGGGAGTCACCAGTGTCCCTCAGGCTAGACAACTGGAAATGCAGAGGGAAGCACCCTTGAGAAATGTCCTGTGTCCCCGACGACCTTCCAATGTCCTTCGGTGAGAAACCAACGCTCTCTTTAATCTCAGCACAAAGTGGCCTATTTCCCATCCGTGACTGTCATAAACACCAAATTCCTAGGCATGCATGTGGGAATGAAGTCCTTGGCTCTGTTCAGAACCTCACCAGGAAGCTCTGGCCACCTGGGAACGGTCACATCACTGACGGCAACACTGGCGGCCGCTGACATTGGCAGTTCTGCCTTAACTGAGCACACGTACACAGGGCTCCTGCCTACGCGTGGACACGACGACACGTGAGCAGGCCGTTGTGACTTCCCATGACGCCATGCTAACACGGACCGGCTAACGGATTTCCTGTGTCACCAAGAGGCCTGGCTTGGCAGTTCCTTTCAATCACAGTTAAGGCGTTGTGCCGCCGCTTGCAATTACGTACACAGCTGGAGTTGAAGGAGTGTTCCTAAATACCTCAATGGCGAGGTTGGGGTACGGCCCGGCCTTCGGGCCCCGCACCTCTCCGTGTCTCTCAGCCCCCACCCCTTCCCAGCTCCCGCCCCAGGCTTCCACTTGGCCTCCTTCTGGAAGGTGTGTCCTTTGGATACTGACGAGACCACCTTCCTCTTTCCTTTCCACCCGCCTCTTCCCTCGTTTCTCTAGCTTTTATCAGTACCCGATGGTAAACGTGATGCTGTGTTATTTACTGAACATCTCTGCTTGTAGATGTCTGCTCTACGTGACCAAGGGCTTGTCTATCTTGTTCCTCATCACCGGGATCAGTGCTCGACACATCAAAGGCATTTAGTCATATTTGTTGACAAATCCAAGAACAGACAAGCCGATGTTTGGTCCTGGGAAGGGGCTCCGAGGCCCTGGGAGCCAGCAAGTTGTCAGAGTGTGTCTCTCAAGCCGCATCCTCTGTCCAGCAAAGAAAAAGAAGCCTAAAAACCTGGAGGATAAATTATCTTGAGTATCTTTTCCGGACAAGGTTTGTGGAAGGGACTCTAACATGGGTTCTCCCTTATCTTTAAATGTCCCATCCGTCCTCTCTGCTCCTGTGCAGAAGACAGCATGGCCAACCTTCCATTTCAGAAAGCAAACTCCCTCCAGAATGCCCACTGCACAATTCCATAGCCAGCACATGCCACTTCAGACCCAAATGGGTATTTTCAGAACACTAAATCCTAGTGATGACCTCACTCTTCCCTCGGTTGTTTTGTATCATGCCAACTACCTCCCCCACCCTTGAAATGGATTTTATTCAGAAGTTATCAGGAAAAGACATTATTTGAACCAAAATCCCTCTGGGTATTTTTGTGGGCCACGATAAACTGACTCTAAGAGTCACATGGGAGCCCCAAAGGCCAAATACAGAGAAGCTACACTTGGGGAAGGCTGACTGACATGAAGAACCTGCTCTGTTAGACGTCGTGATTCATCAAGTCATTAGTAAGACAGTATGACACTGACCCTGTAGACAAACAGACCGATGGAACAGAGCAGAATCCACAAACACACCCACACGTACACAGATGCCTAATTGTTTAAATAGCTAACACTGACGAGCTTCAGAAAAAGAGGCATTCATCCCAGTAAATGGGGCTGAGTTGATTAGACACCCATGTGGGAAAAAAGAAAACTTGATCTTCTCATTCCCACCTTCGTAAGTCAACCTCACGTGCACGCTACACGGGTAACTGCAAATGGCAGGACGTACCTTTTGGAAGTTAGCATTAGAGAAAACCTTCATGACCTACGGCTAGGAAAGACTTTCAAAGAAGACACAATAAGCACGCACCATAATGGAAAACAATGAGAAAATAAGACATTAAAGTAAGAACTTCTTTTCATCCGAAGATCCTGTTGGTGTAAAAAGGCAAGTCACAGAAAGGCAGAAGACATTTGTCATACACAAGACAAACGAAGGAAATTCTGACCGATGCGACCACATGGATGAACCCTGAAGGCAGTATGCTCAGTGAAACAGATGGGTCACAAACAGGATTCCACCTCCACACCAACAGTAGTCAAATCCATAGTAGAGACAGAGAGTAGAATGGGCGTGCCCTGGGGGCCCAGCAGATCAGACCACCAGACGCAGCTCACATACCTCCCAAGGACCTAGGCTTGAGATCGAGGCTTGATGCCTGGGGGAACAACCAAGATGAACAACTTCATAAAATAAAAAATTTTCAAGAGAAAGTAGAATGACAGCTGCCAGGGACTGGGGGGCAGGGCAAAGGTGAAATTAGTATTTGATGGGGACATAGTTTCTGTTTGAGAAAATGAAAAGTTCTGGAGATGGAAGGTGATGACGTGCACAGATAATCGTGAATGTGCTGACTGCAACTAAATGCTACATTGAAAAATGGTTGAAATAATGAATTTCAGGTTAGACAGCGCTCAATATATGTGACCAAGTTTTAAAACGAATTTGAATAGATATATGGATATGAAAAAAAGCCTCTGTTGCATCTGCAGACTGAAGTGGTTCATTTTAACCTGCTCAGGACAGAGAGGCGATAGCACATGCAATACGTTATGACTTGTGTGCTGTCAGCAGTTGCTTTTTCCACCCCATTCAAGACTCAACGAACAATTTCCCTCAACTGTTTGATTTTTCAACATAAATACCGACAGCAATTCGGTACTCCCTGACTGATTAAAGAGTGAAATTAGTCCATAGCAGTATATAAAATGATCAGATTCACTGGTGAATCAAAAATGCAGCTGATTGAAAGGACAGGACCATTATCTGACTTGACAACTCATTTCAAGTAGGTGCCCCATGTTCTTGACATATGTCACTAAGAAAATTAAGCCACAGGTCTACCTGGGATGATGTTGAAACTGCAATTCCAATTCTCTTTAAATTGCAATTTTCAATCCACAAGATTCAGCCTAGTGGGTGTTTCTCATGTATCCAAGGGTCAGTACGCACCCGAGAAGCGTATCAGAACTGTCTCCAAAATTCCAAATCTGAGATTTGCATTGCAGTAGCCTTCAGTGGCTTTGCAAATGATAAGCCTATAGCTTAAGCAATAATGAAAATTGACCTCACATACTTATTTTCCCTCCAGAATGGTGTCTGATGTGTAAAACGGATGGATGGACTGAAATTCTTACTTTCAAAGTCACCAAACATACATCTAAGTATTTCAAATGTCCTTACAGATTCTACGTACTGGACACACCGAGTCATATCAGGAGCCTTCCAAAATCTATGAAGGACTTCAGCGAAAGACACTGAATCTTTACAATTATCAAAATAAGAACATTAATGTCAAAGCATAGGCCTTTGGCTCAGAGAAAAGTGCTTAAGAAACTGCAGGAAAAAAAAAAATACCAACAGCAAGAGTGGAATGGTAAGTGAAGGGTTCTATCCCCTTTCAGAGGAACAGAGTGTAGAACAGTCAGTGATTCCACCCTATTTTGTAAATTACTGAGTTGCACCAATGCAAAAATTCTTCTGAAACTCAATTCCCAGGCATTTGGCTTTTGTTCCTGGGATTTCCATGACTTTAGAGGATCCAGCTTAAATGGGCTCTTTCTGAGAAATCCTCCATTAGTTCTGAGAAGTACTTTTATTGAACGCTCCATTTAACTTCATTTTGCAATTAATGAAACTTTCAAGAAATATTCCCCTCACCCCCTACTTTTTTTAATTCTAGTTATTTTGTTCTTGCCTTTGGGGTAATTAGCGGAGAGTCACTCCCACCAGGAACTTAAAGACAGTAAATACGGCAACAAAAAACACAAAATGCCAAAACAAAGATCACTTAGCTAAATTCTGGAAGGCCAGTCTCTCAGGATTTAAAACATTCTATGTCACCATGAAAAAGCCTTTTGGTCTCTCGCTCTCGCATGAATCATTTTCTGATTTCAGGGATGTCAACCCATACTGGAGCCTGTCATGCCTTCCTTGGCAAGGACACTTAGCCCTTTTCCTCTTTCGAACCTGGACCCTCTTGCCCCAGGCACTGGACCACTTTTAAAAACCATCACCTACTTAGTTGTGTATTGTCTCAGCCTAAAAAAATGTTTGCATGCTTAACTGAGTGCAAATGCACTCAATCTGCTCTTCTTTTGACATTTTAAACAAATAATCACAGGACAGAATAGCCAGGAACCTCTGCTCAGAGGTACCTAACCCAGAAACAGGACAGACAAGCAAGGGTAGGTGTGCTGTGTACACACAGAATTCCTCCAAATGACTTTTCACTGAGTGATCAAAAAAAGAAGAAGAAGAAAACGCCTATTTCAGCCACTTTCCCGTTTGCCAGGTGCAGGACCCCAGAAAGTTCAGTTCGATCATATTCCTAGTGAGTCACAGGGCCCCTTTGGTCTTGGCTGAAACCAGCAGGAAGCAGACACATTCAAATGTGCGAATCCATGGCTCCCCCAGGATTCAGGTACTTCCTAGATTTAGGTAGATCAAGAGCGCTTTTAAAATAACCTTGGCACTCGTTTCCTCTTCCAGCAGAAACTGACTTCAAGACTGCAGCGAGAGAGGAAGCCTTACCTTCTGCGCGACCAGAATCCTGCTTCTGCTGCCCTTAGGGTGGGGGGGTCCACAGCGCGTTGCAGACGTGCCCCAGAGGCCTGCAGGTGCGGCTGCCAGCAGCCTGGGTCTGGGGCACCTCTAGGGTGCTTTACGAATCAGTGACTCCTGGGTCCCGCCCTTCACCCCCAGACAGCAGATCAAATTGTTCTGGGATGTGGCCGAACCGAAGATTCGTAACCCTTCCGAGTGATGAGCACGGGTGTTAGGGCTGTTCTAACAGACAGCGTGGTGGCTTAGAAACTACAGAAATGGGCTTCCTTCTGGAGGCTTCAAGATCAAGGCGTCGCCCGGAGAGTCAGCGTCTCTGAGGGTCAGCTTCCTGTGTCCTCGCAGGGTGGGGGGCTGAGGGAGATCGCAGGGGCGTCTCTTACATGGGCATGAGCCCCACTCCCAAGGGCTCCACCTTCACAACCTCTTCATGTCACAAAGGTCCCACCTCCAGAGACCATCACATTGAGGGTTAGGAGTTCAGCTTATGGAGGAGGGGAGGCGGCACAAACTTTCCATCCACACAACCGCCAAGTGGGGTCAAGATGCAGGGAGGACCAGCAGGGGCACCCCCGGGCTCGGAGCTCACAGGAGCACCACGAGGCAGAGGGTTCAGTAGAGGCTCTCCTAGAAATGGAAGTCGCCCCACATACAACCAGAGCCTCCTCCCCACTGGGAAGCCTCAGGACCCCAAACTGAGGGGGAAGGAGCTGAGAACAGCCCACCCATTCAGGACCTCAGAGGTAAATACTCCCAGAATCTGAGTTACCCCAGAGGGGTTCAAACTCTTCACAGGGACCATTCACAGCCGGGGTGGTGCTGGTGTGTGCCCGGGGCCTCGCCCCGATGGAGGCTCCCCACAGTCAAAAGAGAGCTTTACGATTTTGACATTTTATCCACCCCCCCCAATACGTTCAAATCCATGAGTCAAAGAGTGCAAGCACTCACGAGCAGAACTCGGTGCTGCCCTGGAAGTGCGAGCGTCTTATTTTCAAATGGCGCGGAGCCTGTCCACTAGAGTTCTGGGTCAGGGTCCAGGGAGAAATGCTGGGTTTTCCTCAAGTCTGTCCTCCCTCTGGCCTGGGTCAGGCCGAGGCAGCTCTGCTCTTTCACTACAAGAACACCAGAAGTCCACAGGGGCAGAGTCCTGCCAGGTTTCTCCAGCGAGTCAGACAGCAAGGAAGAAGAGAAAGGTGTTTCTGGCCACGGCTGCTGAGCAGCCCCAAGGAGTGGAGGTCTCACGACCCAGGCTCCCATCCACCCTCTTCAGAGCTGAACATGGGTCCTTCCACCACCAAGGTACAGAGAAGGGGTCATGGACAGCAGCTGGGGGAAGGGGCTGGCACGAGATTCCTTTTCAACAGAAACAGATCATGGGGTAACTTCTCACTTGTCCAAGAGGCCTGTATACTCGACTCCAGGCAAGGCACAGGGGTGGCTGTTTGTGCTGATGGCGAGTGCCCTGGAGACGGACAGGATGGTAAGAAAAATGTCCTTGTTGGGGCTGGGGAGCCGTCTCCTCGCTGCTGTCTCTCCAGCTGATGCCTGGAACTGCACCCCCCATGGTGGGAGGGGTCTTTCGATTCTCTTAACTTCTCCCCAGGCAGGCAGCCTGAACTGGAGCCGATCTGGGTGGGGAGGCAGCTGCAGGCACCCTCCCCACAATCTCATGAAAGGGAACATATGCAAATATAAGACGGGCCACCACTGGTGAGGTACTGAAGGGGAGAAGGGCTCTGCAGGCCTGTGGACCACAAGCGAACACATGTCACATGTGCTGTGCCTCTTACACAAGCGTGAGCTTGGGTTTCACAAGCGGGCAAGGGGGCAAGCTCACAGGAGAGTGTGCGCAGGTGGCGGGGCGGGGCCTCCGCAGCTCAGGATGGGTCTGGAAGATACTGGAAACACACTCACTCGCCTTTATTTACCAAGCATGCCTTTGTGTCCCTGTCTTCTGCTGGCAACTTATATCGAACAGCACACCGAGGAACTGATGGGGAGGGGAGGTGCCATGGGCCAGGTTGTCCGCGGTCATGAGGGGACGCTCTCTCCCCTCGAGAAGTCAGGGTGCCCTTCCTGCTCTGGGCATATCTGCACTATGTCCTCATCTTGTGGGTCACCTGGGGAACTCTGACCAGGAACAGCTGTTCGAAAAGATGGACAACTGCAAGAGGTCCAGAGCAAAACTGACCAGTCAGAGGCATCTTCTTGTACAGAAGTGGAACAAAAGACAGGTCTCGGTGTTCCTTTTACTATTCTCAAAGTTCCTGTGATTCTTTAGGAATTAATGCCATTCTATCGAATATGGAAGGAGAACCGTTAACATGACTCAAGCCGAGTATAGAGACACATGAATGATTTTAATGCAAGAGAAAAGAAGGTACAACAAGAAGAGGCTAATTCTGATTAAAGGGAAGTAAGAGGTCCAGCAGCAGTTGTATGCAGCTGGGGCCTGAGACAGGGTGCTGGGGCAAGGAGAGGGCCAGGAGACAGGAAGGAGAGAGCACTGGCACCAGGTAAGGAGGAAGGATTGGAATTTGGCAGGTCAGCCCAGGACGTCCTTGAATACAAGCTAAAGAATTAGGATCTGGGTCAGTTTGGGGTGAGAAACGGACTGTAAAAGGAGAAGCTGGAGAGGACATGGAATTGAACGAATTGGGTCAACACGTCCTTAGTCTCCAAACTCTTCAAGCACAGCACCATCTTGCTACCTCGTGGTGACCCGAAGGTGTGGATCTAGATCTCCTGACCCCCTTCTCCCTAGGAAGGTCTATTCGAAAATCACCACGAACAGCCCTAAGAGACCTGAAGGGAGGCAGCTCTATCTCAGCAGGGAGGAAACGGAGTTGAAAACGATAAAGGGCCGGGGTTTTGTCTGGGGTGGATGGTGATATCATTAACCAGACAGCACAGACACGGAACAACAGGCTCAAGGAGGAAGTTGATGAGTTCACTTTTGGATATTTTGAATTTGGAACGTTTATGTCACCAGTTTCTTTTTTTAGTTTTCAGGAATTTGAAAACAAAATCCTTGGGTTTTGGCATTGAAACATCATCTGTCCACGAGTCCGGTTTCACTGCAGTCACAGTAGCCAGCAGTTCTGGCTCTAGAGCTCTACCTGAGGATGGAATATTAGATCATTCAGAGTGTGTGTGCATAGGTGTGTGTACGTGTGTGCGCATGTGTGTGTGGAGCGGGGGTGGGGGTGGGGGTGGGGAGAACCCACAGTCATTCAAAAATCACCAGGAGAATGATACTAAGTGGATGAAAAGCTTAGGTACTGTCTCCACTAATGCTTGTCATTGACGAAACCACATTCTCATGTCTCTAAACTCCAGTCCTTCCTCCCTTACTGGCAACACAGAAATCAAACTTTGACAAACAGTTGTTTTCATTGTTATGGATGCCAGGATGTAATCCACTGCTGTTTTGTTTTTGCTTTTCTCTTACACTATGTAGCAAATAACCAAAGGAAGGTGAGCAGCGGACAGTGACCAGTCCGCAGCCAGAAGAGTCCCACGCTGCAGAGGACTGCAATCAAGAGACTTCTGTCACGATTTCAGGACAATCTGTCAAATGGTTTGAATTAACAGTCAAGCAGGGAAACGTCAAATTTTCAACACCCTCAAATTCCCTGGGAAATGGCACCAAGCTGAAGAAGCAGAACGTTAAACTACTAAGAGGGTATCATGTTCTGGGGCCAGACTTCAAACAGAGAATAACAAAGTAGAACATTTAATAACATTTAAAATATCTGCTTCCTGTTTCTTCAAGAGCTGAGCAGGGTGAAGGCAAGGATGGAGAGTCTTTGGAAGAGCTAAAATGTAATCCACTTTGGGCAGGATCTGTTTTGGTCTGGGGTATCCAAGCCTTCGTGGCAGTAGACTCTCAATATATTACCAAATGATGAACGAAGCAAATGAAGAGGACACATCTTAATTTAGAGATGGCAAGACCACAACACTTCATTTGTTCATTTGACAAATATCAACAAATACTTAAATCCTGAGACCATTTCCAGGCACGGTAGTGGGGACACAGATGTAGAGTCAGAGGTCAGAGGGTCATTCCCCAAGTGACGGCTCCCTCCAAAGGTCTTGAGGGGTGGAAAGCTTGGTTGGTGGCAGAGTAAGCATTCTCTGACTCTAGGATGTAAAAAGACCAGTAAAGATCCAAAAGTGCAAGAAGACAGGAAAGTTTAAGGAGTCTCAGGGAAGACAGGATGTTGAAATGATTAGAGATGGAGCTTGAACAGCAAGTCGGGGCTCCTAAAATCAGGGGACATTTTAACCAAGTCTGTTATGACGCATCAGATAAAGTGGAGAAAGCAGAGCACATTCATGGAATCACCTAGCAAGAGTTCACAAGGGTGGTGGCAGCAGAGGGATTGAGAAATGAATAAAGACAGAATGAGGAATGAGGGAGGACACAGGAGGGGAGGGGAGACAATGAGGAGCAGAGGGAGGACAGAGAGGAGGGGAGAGAGGAGGGTGAGGAGCAGAGGGAAGATGATGAGGGGAGGGAGGAGGGTGAGGAGTGGGAGGAGAGAGAGGAGGGGAGGGAGATAATGAGGAGCAGAGGGAGGACAGGGTTTCTGCCTCCCTGCAGAGGGCTGAGCAGAGGCATTTCAGATGCAAGTAGCCTGGTGATCTGGGAAGGTTGGTCAGGTGAAGACAATCTACAGACTCCAAGAAGGTTTGGGGGGGAAGGATGAGTTTAGTGCGGAATTAAATATTTTGGTTCTAGGTAAATCTGAGCCATCGACAGGAAATCCAGGTGGAAATGGCATTTGAACAGATGGGCCTCGCAGCAATGCCGGAGGCAGTCAGCTGTAGAGGTGGGGCTGGATGAGGTGGGGTGGGAACTAGGTCTGCCTGCCCAGGGACCTTCCAAACCAGGTATCCACCTAAAAAAACACTGAGAGCTCGTTTCATCCCCTCAAACACGTTTTTCAAAGCAAAAGAGAGATCTTAAAACTGGTGTTTAACTTGAAATGAAGAAAACGCCTCAACCTCTCCTTCACAAGAAGGGCAGGGAGCCTTCACAACAGAGCTCGAGCTAAAACCCTGGAGCTGGACCTGAACTTGAGCGGAGCTGGACTTGAACTTGAGGGAGAAAGCACAATGGAAGGAGGAAAACATGACCCCAGGCTTTGGAGAGCTCCCTTCTCAAAGATGACATTCGTGCTTCACTCAGCAGGAAAATAAAACATCTCTTTGGTAGCAGGCAATGGAAACCAGCAGCCTCACGCATTTCATCTGCAGTCACTGCAGGCAGGGAAAGGAGAGAGCGGAGCTGAGAAGGTTCCACCCAGCCCTCATCCCAGGGCGGCTCTTTCCCTGGTCCTATCAGCACATCCCCAGCCTTGAAGGGGCTGCAGGCAGCGTTTCCACACCTGGGAGCCCCTCCCCCACAGAGCCGTCTCCACCCACCTTCCCACCTTTACTTGGAACAAAAGCCTGACTTCTACTGTCCACACCCACAGCTGTTTTCCACGAAGAGAAAGTACCAGCCAACCCGACGGGTTCTTTGAAGGCACACCATCCTTTTCCTGTGGCCCAGTTTAGCTGCAGATTGAAAAGTGCAAAGAAGCAAAAAGGATAAGGTTTTCAGAAGAGTTACTCAGTAAGAGGAAGCCGGTTGCCTGACAGTGTCAAAGCCTGCAGGTACCTATCCTTGGGTTTCAGTCTGGCTTCCTGAAAGAATCTCTGAATTGTTCCCCAAATATATTCTTTTGGGGGGAGATAGAAGTCTGTGGTTATGAAAAGGAGTCTACCCTTTTCTTCCAAAAGGTACGACTCTTACCGAAGACTCACCAGACAGTTGGAGGGAATGGTATTTAGCTGGGCAGCTACCGTGACATTCGGCGTTGAGCAGACGACTAGCACCAGGTCCTCCTCACACATCGAGTCCACAGCCCTATGCTGCGCATGGTGTGGAAAAGGTCACTCCCCGCCCTCCTCTCCTGGAGTTTGCTGTTGAAACTGGGGAGCCCGACCGACCTGTCAAGCACACAAGAGTGTGCTCAGTGCAAAGTGAGGAAATCACTTCTGAACCTGGTGCATTTAGGACCATTTTGGTCATACTATTAAGCAAGGCGCTGGAGTACCCATAAATATTGCTTTTTCCTCCTCAATGAAACAGGAAAATAATTGCTGAAAGGAGTTTTCAGGCACATTCCTAAAAGGTGCGTTCCTTCCCCACGGTGGAAAGCTGGGGCACCTTCTACTGAAAGAGTGAGATGCAGACTCTAGTGTCCAGCTCTGCTGGTCTTAGACTCCTGGAACAGCGAGAAATTTCTAAAAGGCGGGGGTGGGGGTGTTAGGGAAATAGAAAAATCCCCCAGGAAGACACTCAGCTGGGGTCCATGCAGGCTAGAAGCCACTCGAGAGCAGTACTGTGTCACAGGAGTGCAGCATCCTGGGCCCCTGGGTGGTGGTGACATCACCAGAGTGGAATGAAGAGTCCAGTCAAGGCCTGGGGAGACTGACCAGCTCTCCGGTGGGCCTGGGACATGCCTAGAGGGTGGTATATAATGATACAAAAAGATACAAAGCAGCTTCTGGGTTTTCAGAAAAATATGAGGACTTAGCACCAAATCAAAACAAAACAGATTCCAGCCCTATCCTTGAAGTCAGCAGTGTGGTCAGGTTATTTCTTTAGGTGCCAGTTGGCCTCACATCCAGGGTGCTGATGAATCACCCCCGTCACTCCCACAAGTCCCCGGTGCAGATGATGCGTCTTGGGTCATCCTTGCTGTGAAGGAGTGGCTGCTACCTAGATGAAGGGGACACTGGAGAAGACAAACTTCTGGAAAGGCTGACTTCCCTTCTGGCTCACACAGCAGCCCCAGAGATAAGCCCGGCTAAGTATCTGCAGTCACACGGGCGAGGCTGGGTGGGGTGACTCCTTCCGAAGACCACCAGCAAGGCTTAGCCCCAGACGGGTCCACGTGTGGCGCCATGGCTGCTCTTAAACGACAGCAGACAGAAGGGGCTTTGAAAAGTGACAGAACCGCCTCCACCAGTGTTTGAGTTGCGTCTTCAGTTAGGAGCTACGATGCTGAGGCCTGGCTTCACCCTTCTCCTCGATTGTGGGGTGAATCTTGTGTGTGTGGGCGGGGGGGGGGACTGTCAGAAGGCTTCTTCTGCAGAAGTTTCCACTGATGGCGCCCCCTCATGCCAGCTCTCCGTGCAGGCAGTGAGCAGACAGGCCCACAGATGATCCCACTCCAGCATCCTCCTCCCCTTGCCGGGGTCAAGCCAGAACCCTGCATGGTGGCTGGGGCAGACAGGACATTCAGAAGAGCCCAGGGGGGCTCTAAGCCTCCTGCAACCACGCGGCTTGGGCCCAGAGATGCTGGCGGTCCTCCTTCCCCTCCGGCTCCCCGTGGCTGCTCCCCCTGCACCCCTGTCCGCCGCAGCAGAGTCGTGGACACAAGGTGTGAGCCTATCAAGGCAAAGCACCTGTCCGGAGAGCACTGCCCAGAAGAAACGCTCTCCAGTCCCCTAACCATCTTCAACCGAAACACACTTAAACCCTGACCGTGAGCAGCGGGCACACTTCTCTTTTTCGGGGCTTCAAAGGGAGGGTGGGGTGCTGCCCCGAATAACAATGTTCAGCCTAGGAAAATCCCCAGTGCTCAGGCTGACACCTGCTGCCGCTGTTCTCCCCCCGACCACGTTAAATCACCACAAACAGCTCGTGATGAAATGCCCTTGCAGGTTCCGAGGCGAGAGTGACCAGGGAGAAAGCGGGCGTGTGTTGGCAGGGGGGTGGGGTGAGTGGCGAGGGGGCACCCCTGGCAGAAGGCCCAGCAGACTCAGAGGACAGGCAGCACGTGTCAGCACAGCGTGTCGCGGGACCGGGAGACCTGGAATATTCACGCGCGTGTCTCTCTTTGGGGCCCCGGGGAAGCTAATTAAGCCCATCTAGATGTTACCATGACCACTTCTTCTCCAGTCCACACACAAACACAAAGAAAAATGGGATCAAGTGACAGCTGTTGACTGCCAAAGTCCCAATGCAAAATGTAAAGTAGGATTTCAAAGGAGAAACTGCTTCAACAGAAAGTGAAAATTGAAGAACCCCTTCCCCACTGTCTCCTGACCTTCGGCAGGGACCGGTGGCGAAACGGTTCATCATCAGATCTTTCTGAAGAACTAGCTGCCTACAAGAGCTCGTGATGTCTACGTGTCTTTCTTTTTCTTTTTTCAAGTCCAGCAGCTCCTTCCCGGGTGCCGCGCTACACTAGAGCTGGGGGACCAGAAACCTGTCACTCTGCAAACGCAAAGAGAGTTGTTCAGCGCCTTTTCTAATTTTTTTTTTTTTTTCCATCACAGAAAATGCAATTACTCCTCTGGCTGCCTTGGTATGTAGACCAAACCTTCTGCCACAGTGTTTCACCGAGCTGATGTCTAGGGCAGCTCTGCCAATTTTTTCATTCCAACAGAAAGGATTCCAGGCCTCTCTCAGTGCTGAGCAGAGTATAATGAGGCAGAAGAGGTGGCTGGAACCTCTGCTCACAGCTCAATCTACAAAACACACAGTTACCTTGACAGTCACGGGTTTCCATCTCTCCGCATCTACAATTAAATGGAGGCTTGGAAAAGAAAACGTGGCTAAGCTCTGCTATCATTGACCTGTGACCCAAGAACTTTCAGATTCGCGGGAAGAACGAGGAAGAAAAGACATCTATTGCCAGAGAGTAGTGATTTACTAAAGCACATAATCGTGTGGAGAATGACTCCCTGTGCAAGAAACACTAGACTCTCAAGACAGAGAGGAGAAATAATGGTAACTCACGGCAAGTAGATTGGTAAGGAAAGCAGAGAGCCAAGAAAATCACAGACATGTAAGCACTTTCGGATACTGCACTGTAAGGAGTGCGTGCTGACTGCAGCGGGAGGGCCCGTGGCCACCGGAATGCCGATGACGGCATTGACCCTGGATCTCAGTGGACTCCAGCGTCCGAGACAGAAGAGAGAAGCGCAGTGAGAAGCAGGCCCCTTTGCTCTGACAGCTTATTCTCTATTCTTGCTGATTCCCTAAAACTCACAGAATCACAGCATTTTAGCCCAACTGCACGCCCCTGCCCCCCTGCCTGGTCCTACGAATCTCTCCCAGTTGGCTGCTCCTGAGGTGTGTCCTTTCTAACAACCAGCCAAAGTAAAGTGTACTCCTGAGTCTGGGAATCTTTTTAACACATCACCAGTGTGAGGAAGGGGTTCTGAGAATGCCTGATTGATAACCCCAGACTTCTAACTGGTGTCTAAAGGAGGAGCAGTCTTATGGGTCCTTAACTTGTAGGATCTGATGTTAACTCCAGGGAGTCAATGTCGAAATGGAGTTAAATTATAAGACAGCCAGCTGGTGTCCGGAGCTTTGGGGAATCAGCTGTTGTGAGCAAAACACACATTTGGTGTGAGATGAGCTGTCAGTAAAATAGCTATGAAGCGCCTTTCCACCCCGATGCCTGGCCTCTGTGGTGCAGGGCATCTCCACCCTGTGGGTGACGGAGACACCCCACCCCACCCCACCAACCTAGTGTCGTGCTGCCAGGAGACTGACCTGACAACAGCTGATGTCCAGCATGTCTCCTTGTTAGGACCACACGCCTATTGCCCTCATCCTGCCCATGACCTACGAAGTCTGAAAATCAACATGAGTCACACCTTCCCACTGATCGCAGCTCCCGCCTTGGAGTAAAGTCAGCTGCAGGGCATGCCTGCGTACATTTATCCACACAAACACACATACATGTTTTTCTAACTAGGACCCAGTTCTATTATCTTTGCTATAGAAACACAAGTAAATATTTCCACAGGTGATTTTTTTTAGTTTATTTCTAAAAGGCACCACAATAGAAGTCGAAAGTGTGAAGTCCTCCACCCGGCTCCAACTCTCAGGAGGCCCCGCTCTGACACCTAATACCACCTGCATAGAAAAGGGGGTCCTTCTGGCCCCCACCATGGACAGGATCAACAACAACAACATGGGCGAAAATGACCTTGTAAAGAGCCACGCTGTCTGCCACCAGCTGCCTAACCTACAGCCACTTGCAGAAAAGAAAAGGCCTCTCTGTCCTCCTAGATAATTCAAATACGGGAGTGAAAAGGTGATCCGTTGCACTAAATGGTGAGCTGCCTAGACCAACACTGTCCAATAGAAATATAATGTGAAGCATATTCTGGTGGCTCAGGGGTTAAGCCCGTGCCTGGGGCACAGTCCACATCCAGCTCAAGGACCTTGGTTCACTGCCCTGGACCAGCCAGGAAGAACGACTAAATAAATAAATGCTTCTTCCTCCTCTCTCTTCCTTCCTGCCTGCTACCTGCCTGACTTCATTCCAGCTTGCCTTCTTTCCTCTTTAAAAAAAGAAAAAAGAGGGAAATATACCGTGAGCCACACATGTAATTACAAATTTTCTGGTGGCCACACTGAATACATTTTATTGAAACCAATCCATCCAAAATACTATCATATCAACATGCAATTAACATAAGAATCACTCACGAGTTAGTTTGCATTCATTTTTTCTGATGAAGCCTTTGAAATCTGGTGTATATTTTACCCTCCAGTTGCATCTCCATTGAGACTAGCCGCAGTTCGCAAGCCCAGAAGCCTCAAGTGGCTCGTGGCAACCTGACAAGACAGTGTGGGAGGGGTTTGCGACTCTGTGTTACGGGTCCACACTCTGATGACGGAGTCTGAGGTTGGTGGAGGAAGCGTCGATGCTCTGTGTGGGAGGCGTCACTGAGCCGCTGAGCTCAGGGGCCATCTCTGGGACAAGAGGAGGAATAAGGGACTTCTGCAGCACTCGTTGGTGCTGACATCTTCCTGCTCCACACACACAGACGGCCTGATGAAGTTCAAGGCTCGGAGTCCACTGATGGGGAGCGCTGCTTCCTCCCAACTGTCAGTAACCTGCCTCTCTGCAGTGGTACCTGGCCTTACTGCAGCTGCCACGAGGAACCCAAGGAGACCACTGAAAACAGATGAACACTTGCCCGAGTCCTCGTTTACTGTGAAATCACTTGCATTCTGTTAAGCAAATTTGCATAACATTGGAGCCAAGAGAGCTTGGCTGGGGTTCTGGACTCACTCCTTCTCCAGGCTATGCTGGTCACCACTCACCATCCTCTGTCACCATTCAGGGACAAGCAGGGGAGCAAGACAGACCCCAGAAGTGGAGTCCTCCTCCCCAGACAGGCAGGAAAATCCCTGTCCACAGTCGTAAAGGAGAGACGAACTCAGATGCAATCTAGCAACTTCATCCTTTGTTATGACAAGAGCTGATTTTATATGACTCTGACCTATGGCATGAAAACACAGCTCCGGCTGGGGTGGTAATGATCCATGATGACACACACACCACCTGAGAACTCCCAGCTCGGACACCCGGCCCGGGGCCACCCGGGAACCCCGACTCACCACCCTTCATTCCAGAAAACCACAGGCTGCCTCCCCAGCCACACTCAACGCAGCTTACGAGGGCAGGCTGCAGGTGTGACTGCCTGGCACACACTTCCTCTCTTCCTCTGGGACCCAGAGGCCCAGCCTACAGAAAGCGAGCAAGTGAACAGAGATGGCAATTATGCCAGAGAAGGCGCACAGCACACAGCGCACAGCTCACCCTCTGCCACATCTTGCTATTGTCTCTCCATGGCCTGTCTCCCCCTAGGGCTGCCTCCTGGAGAATTCCATTTTCGTGACCAAACTGGTTTCCTGGGCCAGGGAGTAGTTATCATCATTGTTTTCTCTACTAAGGTCATCTAGGATGGGGTGTCTACGGGAGGTGAGTGGTTTCCTAAACAGGCTTCTGTGCACCCTGCACCGGTGATGGGCGCCCGAGTCTTCACCGAGGCCTCAATCAAAGAAAAGAGCCCGCGGGCTGCATGAGTACTCACGGGGCTCAGCCCACAGCGCAGGCCCCAAAGGCGACAATGCAGTCACCTCTCCAAGCCTCCGGGACCTCAGCTAGCAGACAAGATGAGGATGAAAGCGCACCCACCTCCCTGGACGTTGTAAGGAGCAGCGGAACGTTCAGGAGCGTGCGCAGAGCACCACACTGGGAGCACCTGCTTCCTACCGCCAGCACCCAGCGGCCCCTCCACGCTTCAACGGCCAGCCACGCCTGCCATCCACACCGCCTGGGTCCCTACACTCGGTTAGCTGACTGGCACTGCGGACCGGAGTCTGTGGCGGTGAGGTCACACGACAGTCCTCAACAATAAAGTGCAGCCTTGCTGCTGCCCGCTTTGCAATGTCCTTCATGGTCGTCCCCTCCCAGTGGGAAGAGACGACAGTGTCCCGGGCCAGGGGCTCAGCCCCACCACAAAGGGACGTGCACCCATCTTCCATCTGGCCTCCTGCTGGCCCACCCCCACCAATACACCACTACCCGGGGAGTTTCCCCAACAGAAGTGACCCCATGTCACTCGCTGTCCTGCTGGAAACTTGCCCAACTCCCCGCTGCAAGAACCATCAAATCTAGTCTCCCCGGCAGACAGTCAGGACCTGGGAGTCGCCCTGCATTGGCCTGCAGCGAAGCTCCTTCCGCTCCGCCCACACCTACCTTCTGGTCACACCAACCTTGAAGCATTTCCGAGTGTGTCAGATCTTCACACCCCTGTTTATCTGCACACGGTACCATTTCCCCTGCACCCCAGGGCAATCTCTTACTCATCCTTCAAGACCCAGGCTGAAAGGCACTGCCTCCGTGAAGCCACCGTAGCCTTCTCAAGAAAACCTCACCGGATGGGCATGGGGGTGTGTGTGTGCCCTGATGCTGCCCTCCATGAGGCCAGAGAGAGTCCAAAACGCTGACAGGCTTGGAGGATGCCCAATGGACCGAGGACCACCTGGGTCACAACCTGAAGTCAGAGGCAGATGCTCAAGGGTTGAGACATTGCAAGGAGCTCCCTGCGTCCTGCCAAGGCCAAGCCAGCTATTCTAACAAAGCCCGCCATGGGACTTCTGCACAGAGCGGGCAATTTAGCTTGAGCAACGCAGCAAGATCTGCCCCAGAGACACTGAAGTCCCGCACTCTCCACTCCAAACTGCTCGGAGACGAGAAGGGATGCGCCAGGTAAGCAAGCGCCCCTTCAGCCCTCTTACCTATTTTAACTTTTTAAACAACGTTGTGTTTATCGCCAAGTCCTTTTTCATCATGAGCATTCTGGAATGAATCATTTCACAGAAGTGGATTTTTCAGATGACTGAAGACTAAACTTTTAAAAAATGTGACCCATGTGGAATGGAGGTATTTCTGAAACATGTGCCCACTTTCCCTGAACTCCTCAACTCTTCATATGGAAAATAACCACCTCCGCCCTCGCAGCAGCACTGGGCTGACTCGGTGTCCTGGGTCCCAAGAGCAATGCCTCCGGGCAGCTGAGACTCGCCCTGCCGCCTGTCCCCACGGAGCATGCGCCCCGGGAGCTGGTTCTAACATCTTGCGCATCTTCTTCCTGATCGTCAGACTCCCCAAATAATTCTTCCAACAATGGGCAGGCCAGGCCCCTGCTGCCAACTCAGTCCTAACTGACTGCCCTTGCGGCTTCTAGAAGCTAAGAGTCGGGGCGGGAACACGAACCAGTCTGGTGAGAAAACGCCTTTCTTAAAAACTTGGGTGGAAAATGACTCGGTCTTCAAAAGGGATGAAATCCTGACACAGTTAAAACCGGATGACGCTGAAAACATCCTGTTAAATGGATTAGGACAGACACGAAGGACCTACAGGGTCCCACTTACATGAAGGCCCTAGACAGCCATATTCGTAGAGAGAGGAAGAAGACAGGGTGTCAGGGATGGTGGGGGAGAGGGGCATGGAAACTTATTATTTAAAAGGGACTGAGTTGCAGTGTGAAATGAAGAAGAAGTTGAGGGGAAAGTTTCATAAAACGATGATTGCGCTTAATGCTACTGAAGTGAAAAATGATAGAAACGGTAAATGTTATGGTATGTACACTCTACCACACTACAACATACATGTGTGTAAATATATGTGTGTGTGCATGTGTGTATATATGTCTGCAGACAGCCAGGAAGAGAAATAAATGTATATATGCACCTATCAAGAATGCTGGCCAAGTTCTTGAGTAACAGGTGCCCGCCTTCCCACGTGAGCCTGTGACCGCCTCCTACAGAGCTGGCATTGACATTGCTTCTGAGCAGTATTCAGAATCATCAGAGGCCTAAACAGAGGTGCTAAGGGCTCCGCAGTTAGACCAAGTTATCGCAGGTTCCAGCACCAGTAACAGAGGGATGGCCTTCACCAGCACTTGCTGGGAGAGCCGACGTCAAGAAAGGGCAGTGCTTTCTCCTCGTCACACCAGAAACCTATGAGCCCATTCTGGGCAGAGACCCCAACTTATCCTGAGAGCAGCACCTCTACCTACGAGGCACATCTAAAATCCTGAAAGAACAAAGGTCCTAATTCTCTGAAGTCTTCGGATTTTAAGGATTTATAGAAATACGTCAAGCAGCCTTTTAAGTATTATGCTGTTGGGTTATAGCTTCTATGTTAAGCCTTTTGGATGACATTGGACCAACATTTTTCAGGCAGTCTGGTTCATGAAAGAGAGGAAAGAGCTGGTGACAGGTTTGGTTCAATGAACCAAGCCAGAGCTCAACACCAGAGCCTGGTGTTGAGCCCTGTCTCAGTCAGTGAAAGGTTTCTGCTATTCCTTTGCCTAAAGGATCTCCCTTCCTTTTTTGCTTCCTTATGAACTAACATGAAGTCCTACTCTAAAAGTTTTAACAGGCTGTGCCTGGGAGAAAGGCTTAAATTAATTTTTCATTTATATATGCTTGATTAAGCAAATCCCTTAAAACCGTGTTTTTCTCCTGAAATTGAGTTACTTATTCTGCACATGAGTCTAACATGAAATACTCGATCTATATGTGTCTGCTAACAGAGAGATCAAGAAATTCATGAGAAAGCAGAGAGGAAAAGAGCTGGGTTGAGTAGGGAATCCAGTAAGTGCTTCCTATCTTGTCAGAATTGGGTGTTGAAGTGCTTTTTTTTTTTAAGAAAGCGGTTTCCTGGCCCACACCAACACTCCCTGAGCCCCGAAAATCAACACAGCGGCATCCTGTTCAAATGTTACTATGGAAAAACTGTGCCTGTCTAGGTCGAATGTCTCCAAATTAAAGGGAGGTAGACCTAAGTCTCTTGATGCATGGAGATTGCCGAAGGCAGGCTTGTTTATGAACACAATACATTTTATAGTTAAATATAAAACAGATACCTCATCATCTTTTAAACTCCAGCGGCACGTCATCCCACTTCTGGACTTTGGGGAAAACACTAAGGTCATGACTAAAATAAGAATTGCGAAGGCTGAGGATCACACCAGGGTAAAACCACAGGCCTCTCCTACCTCTTTATTAAGGCATTAGGCAGGTTACAATTGGGCAGTGAGATCATTTCTCTTGAAGGGGGAAGCAGTGTGGATTTGTTATTCTGACACACACACTGACCCCTGGGCTGAGTCAGGTGTCGTTACGACTTATTTTTCCAAGTCTTTTCATACAGACCCAGCCAGAGAGAAGAGACAGGAACACACCCTCCCTCCCACCCCTCCTTTCCTCTCTCCCTCTCCTTTCTCTTTTCTTTTGAACTAAGAAAGAACTTTCTCAGTTCTAATTATTAAAATAAGGACAATGAACTGGCTTTCTAAAGAAACCATAAGTCACGTACGTCAAATTATTATTTTTAATAAGCTCGTTTTAAACGTTTTAGTGGTCCTTTAAGTTTAGAGGGCATCGGTTTGTTGAAAAGCCTCTGGCTGTGCCTCTTAGTGGGCAGAGGTACTTAACTTAGCAGAACCTCTGCTTCCTCCTCAATAATTCCACTTCCTACCCTCTGGGAGGAGGTCACAGGGGTTAAATAATCTCCTATCCATAACTGTCTTAAACCCAGGGCCTGACACATATTGAGTAAAGGTTTAATAAATGCTAGTTTCCTTCCTTCCTCCTGACTTTCAGTGACCGAGGCCAACGCCGTGATGAATAAAAATGGGGAAAAGAGAAGAATCAGTAAAGTAAGGGAAAAACTGCTCCACACATTTGAGCCAAAATAGTTTTCTTGAGTTATATATATTGTAATAGCAACCCATTTTAAATGGCGTACGGCCTTTACTACACTAATCCTGATACCAGTTTTAAGGTAGAACATGCTTTAGTTGTCAATAAAGCCTTCACCTCCTTTTACAAATTGCCCTGCTACTAAAAATCTCCAAAGACTAAAGGCAGAAGCCAACATTGTCCCATCAGCATTGTGACCCACTGCCCTCCTTCCGTCCCATTGTTGTCTCTACATGTCATCTTCATTATTTGCCTGTTTATTGTTCTGACCTCCCTGCCATGTTAGAGTCACCAGGTCTGAGAGAGAATCCTAGGCGGCTCTGTTTCCTTATTTCTCCAGGACCCAGGAAGAGCTGATGGAATGAATGAAGTTGCGTTAACCCAGCCTCAGGCCCTCTAGACGCTGCAGAATCCTGATGAAGGCTCCACTATACTTCAAATTCACTAAATGCTTCATTCACCAAGATGTTGTTATTTACAGAGAAACGAGCCCAGTTTTCAAAGTAAGTTAAAACAACAACAACAACAACATGGGTTCCTAAGTTAGATAGCAACAATCAGAAACATGCATCTAAATTCACATGATTCCACCTGCTCCCTATTGAAAGGAGCTGTTTTCCAAAAGCGTCACAGGAGAATGTGTACCCCCATCACACTCCACACTCCTGCCCCAGGAGCAGGTCAGGCTCACCAGGCCCCCACACAGAAAGGTCAGAATAGAAGCATGGGCAGCAAATGGCAAGAATCAGTGGCCCTTCAGCTGTAAACATGCAATAGAATCAGCAAAAGTTCAATCAATGGGGTGAAAAGAAACCTGCAACAAAAGACTACATTTTAACTTCTCTATCAATTTTGTAGAAAAAAAGCAGTAGAGGCTACTGTTTAACTAGATCACGAAATTAGATAGACTTGATTGAATTTCTGTTAAGGA
The DNA here is from genome assembly GCA_004363575.1 of Solenodon paradoxus. NCBI lineage: Eukaryota > Metazoa > Chordata > Mammalia > Eulipotyphla > Solenodontidae > Solenodon > Solenodon paradoxus. Next base: position 78,368 of record RJWH01002001.1, on the reverse strand, counting down.
ATCTGGTACCCTCACAAAAACAGAGCCCCAAGAAGCTGCTTGAAAAGCAGTGTTTTAAAAAAACCTATGGACCGAAGTCTAGAAGAACACCAGCCTCTCTTGACTCACTGACTCTGGTAGCTTTGCACGTCAAAGTTTTCTACTCACACAGGAATAAACATAACAAAATAGGTGAAGAAAGGAGAGCAGAAAGAAGTTCAAATATAATACCTGCTGTACCTCTTAGGGTCAGCCAAACAGTCAAATGGGCCAAGAGATCAGCAATTCCTCCAGAAACTTGAAAATCCTTCAAGGTAAAATACCCTTAATCTAATTTTTCCTGCAGAATAAATTCTATGAAAACTGCCTTGAGTCACTGGATTCTTTCTTCACTTTTATTAACTACTTGTTAATGAAGGTGTATTACAGTGTGAATGCTAATAAAATTAAGTTTTTAATGGAGCAGTGTTCATTTCAGAGAATGGGAAATAAAAAGTGAAAAAAAAAACCCTCAGCTAGAACCAGAACAAAGACCATATTCTTTCCAAAGTGATTCTAGAAAAAGACCACTGTAACAGAAGAAATGAGCACTGCTTTGGAACAGTCAATCACTAGTCTTCCTTAAAAAGTCTCCCTGTTCTAGTCATAACCACTGCTCAAAGCAGTCAGTCTTGCCGTCCATTTAGGTGGGGTCTGCGGTCTCTTCTCATTTACTGAGCTACCCGCCTATTGCTCACTAACTTCTGCCCAACCCCACTAACTGAATGGAGCTGGAATGACCTTTCTAGAGCAAACCCTCCCTGGAGGTACGTCTCCAGCATCACTTTTCTGATGCCTCATGGTCCCCTCACTTCTCACTCCAGGCCAACCCTCCAGTTCCTGCACTCACCCCACTCATACCTAGTCTTTGTCCTCCATGTCGCACGCCCTGGCCGGCCACACTGTCCCTCTTTCCTGCTTCACTGTGTCACTCCCAGCTCATCCTGAAACCCCCTTTGCTGGGGAGGATCTGCGACTCTAATAAATGACCTCGGTTGTTGCATTTCTTCACTCCGGGCACTCCTGCCACCGCCCCCATGCTCTGCTGAAGTCGCTGCTTAAGTAGGTTGACCACATTTCCTTCAGACAAAAACAAGATACTGGGATGACAAAAATGGGATGGGACTATGCGGTGCTGGTGACTAAGGGAGGGGAGGAGGTGGAGCAATCCGAGTAGGAGCAGAGCAGCCAGACCAGCAACAAATAAATACTATGTGATGATGTCCATCAATGATCACACTGTGACAACATGTGGTCCAGCAGGAATTCATACATTTGGCTGGGCTGGTACAAAGAATTTTGACACCTTAGGTAAAAATCAAATCTGGCGCCTCTATGAGCCCTGCTCTAAATGTCCTGCCTAAAATGCATGCCACCTGAACCATCCCAGTGCCAGAAATGACCAATAAGCCCCACGGTGCCAGAGATAACCCCACGGTGCTCACCTGTGGTTCCCCCACACTGCAGTGTTCTGCTCCCTTTGAAGAAACAGGCACCGTGGGGCGGAGGGGGATCCTCTTTCTGTGGCTCCTGTTTCCTCGCGGGGGTGCGAACAGCAGTAGCAGGGCACACAAGGGTCATCTTTAATGCAGGGCAAAAGGGGCAGCTGCTTTGGGACCCCTACAACAACTGGGCCCCAGGCAACTAGACTGCCCCTTGTGCTGCATGTTAAAGACGGCCCTGGTTTATTAAAATCGGGACAAAATTGACATTTTATAATGACGGGATGATTGGGAAACGCGAAAAAAATCAACGGCACTGTCCCATTTAAAACGGTAGTGTGGTCAGTCTATGCTTAATGATCTCCACCCCCAGACAACACCCGTCTATCTGGCTGCCCTTCCCAGGTCCTGGCCTACAGCAGGCACTCAGGTTAAAAAGAAAAATGTGTGGGATCACCGAATAACCAATCTACTGTTCTGTCTGCTTTAATAAGATCCAGAAGTGGGTAGGGAGGGGGAGTTATTCGCTGGAAAACACAGACACCACTGGGTCCTTAAGAAGGGTGAGGACATCCTTCCCAATATCCTGCTGCGCCAAACAGGTAGAGAGGTTTGAAGGCAGAGTCAAGTGTCTCAGCTCCTATTAAATTTCCTCCAAGCCTCCATCTTTAAACACCACCAATTGGTCATGCCCTTTCACTATTCCCGACAAAAGGTATTTTCCAATTCCACGTGACATGCACTTTCATCGGTTAATTTTTAATTGAGTCAAATATTAAAGGCTCACTTCCACCAGACAAAGCGTGTTTAGCTACTGATTTGCAGTGACAGCTTGTATTATTCTCCCACACAGGCCAAGCACGAAATAGAAAACTAATAACCCCTCCACTGTATTCTCAAAGTATCATTTATGGGAAAGAAAACTACATTCAAAGGAAACTTGTGCAATGGCTGTCTTTTTTTCTTTTTTTCTTTTTCTCTGAGCCACAAGCTGTTACAAAGCAGGGAAGCTCATTTTCTCACGGATACGAACCAGCTCAAGATTCCCACTGTCACTGGATGTATTCATTAAGAAGGAATCTGGCAGCCACGCAGGGGACAGATACTTTGGAGAACAGGCCAATTATCTGGGTGTCCTTTATAATTTGAAGTTTCTGAATTCACTCACAGATAAGCCACTCAAAGAGGGCCTGGCAGTAGTAATATAAGGCACAGATGGCCACTGAAGAAACCAGAGGGAGGCAGGGAGGATGGGATTTGCTTGTGGTTTCATTCATGGGGACAAATCTGTAAGCTGACACATCCCTCTTTTTAAAAAGCCCCTGGAGAAGTATGGTCAAGCTTCATTACAAGTAAACAAATCATACAATCTTTCTCAAACAGATGACAAATGATGAGCAGTAATGCTTTGAGTTTGCTCCATGCCAAGGGAGAAGGATTCTCAAAATACACATTCCACCAGTTCGTAAAACCACAGCCAGGCCGTGATGCTTTGCTTCGACCAGAGCAGAGAACTTAGCCCTCAAAGCTGCCAGGCCAGGGATTTTATCCTGGATGCTCCTGGTGGTCTTTTTGTTGGCCCACCTCTGGAGAAATTAAGTCTTCGCTTCTCTCATGCCAGAAACACTGACACTGATTTCTGCCTTCAGTTGGCTTCTTCTTTGCAAGGTGAAGAACGAGGGGTTCATTTATCCCTGTGACTTATTTGCATGCTGGTTTTCTTTCATATTTGAGCTACGACACTGGTCAGAGGGGGTTAAGCCACCTTGTTCCCACTTTGAGAACCTTGGACAAGCCCCGATTCCTTGAATATCAAGGTGACAATCTCTGACTGCAAGACTTTTGAGGTTTGAGATATGAAACAGGAGGATCACGAGCAGCTATGCACATGTATGTAAGACAATATGCCTGCATTCTTGTATCCGCAGATAAAATTAACAACGCATAGGCCAGTGTCTAAGAAACTTACTGCAAGGCAAAATCTAGACTTCTCTTCATAGATGAATGACATACTTTTTCTATTCAGGGATGAAGATGCCATCAAAACACTTAAGAGATAGTCTTTTTTCCTTCAAGTCTGTTAAATATTAAGAGTTCCGTGGGATGAGACATGTGGAACACACACCCGCTACAGCAAGGGGAGCAGAGGAACATGAGTAGGTTAAGATGAGTTACATGTCAACGTGTCTCTAACACCATCATTCTGTTCACTCATTCAATGAACAAATACCCTGTGCAGCTGCTCTCTACTCTACTAGGTGTCAGCTTAGAGTTCATAGGGGAAATATTTTACTACATAAAGGAATCCAGTGAAGAGGATCTGGACTTTAAGACCAAGAATCACACATGACAGATACTCTGAGGCTATGGGAATGTTAATTTGAGCTGAATTAACCCTTAAGCAGGCACACCGGGAACGGGAGCCATAGCGCTGAACAGCTTCCGCTCAGTCACCTGAGGCCAGTGCACACGAGTCTACAGGGAACTTCTGGGGAACGATGGTGTGTGAGGAGCGGTAGCAAAAGCAGGCAGAATCAGCAGTGGCCCTAGGACCAGTTTTGGAAATGAAAGAAGAAATCGAGACCCTCCAACATCAGGAGGAAAAGGCGCACTGGTCTTCTCCTCCCCACCACAAAGCCAACTGCTAAATGAGCTTTTCCACCAGAATAGCCTTTTGGAAGCTCAAGCTGAAAATATCCAAAATTAATTCCATCAATTTACCCCACGAAACAGTACTATTCCTCTTTGCTTTCTGCTGGACAACGGTATCAGCTTTTGAACCAACTGGGCTCTGAACTTGAGCTCACTCCTTGCCCCTCATCCTCACATCCAGTCTGTGGTCGGCCCTTTGGTGCCCCCTCTCCACTGTCCCCCACCTCTGTCCTATCTTTACCTGTCCTCATGCTACCCCCATGCGTCCGACCTTCTACCCGGTCTCCCGTGGGCCATCTACACTCAGGTTAATCTTCCACAAGCCCACATACACCACCTGACTCAGAACCCTTTCAACCTCTTTTTATCATCAAGTCAGATACAAACCTCCCAGCTGAGGACCCAGTCTTGCCCGCTGACAGGATTCCAAGGCCCAGTCTGTCCGACTCCAGTTCCCACACAGTCCACCTGTTCTGACTCTCGGTCCTGCTGGCCCAGAATGTCTCCCTGCATCTCCCACCTGCTTCCAAACCTTGTCTCAGAATAACCTCCAGCAGGAAACTCTTCCTGACTCCCTTCTGGCTGGACCAAATCTCTCCATCACTAAAGAGGGTGAATGAACACAACCTGTCATCTTAGTCCCCGGAGTGTCAGTCCACTGAAGCCAAAGGTTACCTGACACAAGTAGGTTGTCAATAAATATTTTCTCGGTGAAAAAGGTGAGCATACATACTCTGCCAAATAAATACCAATATACCAATGACCCCTTTGATTTTCATCACTGCTCTGGTTACTAGGAACGCATGGCTAAGTTTTGTGAACAATTACCATTATCCTCGATTGAGACGTCTTCAAACTGCTGCTGCTTCTACTGTTACTTTAAAATTCACCAAGTGGCTCTGTCCTTAACATTTTGTTCCTAAACAGCTCAAAATCGTCTCTAAAAGTTTTCAGTGTTCAAAAAAGATGCTGGCAGGAATCCATAAGGATCCTTAGGGGGACTGGCCAGGAGACAATCTGAAGATGTTAGACTCAGAAATGCCAACTCTGGTTCCCTTTATGAACTTGCTTTTCTTTTTTCTTTTGAGATTAAAAAAAAAAATCAATAGCAAAAGCTGATCATATAATGTGTGATTAATTTTATTCTTATCCTGATTGTAAGGATGTCTATGTGGATAAACACAGATATAAACACATATAGACAAACATAACATACACATGTCTAAGTGTGGAGATAAATATGTTACACACACATAGACTAGCAAAGGGGTATTTAATAAAGAGAACTAAGCATTTCTCCATTTACTCTAGAAAATTCCTGTGCTGCTGAGAAGAGTGCTTGCTTGCAATTCAGAGTTAATGCACAGGTATACCATTCGGCGTGCTGTAAACAGAAGAAACCTTAGCTACCCATGAAAAAAAGAGTTGGAAAAAAGAAGTTTTAAAAGAGCAGGCAACCTAACACTGGTTCCTGGCTTGGTCTTCCAAACTCTCAAAGTTTTCACTCGCAGTCCTTTTTCTCAGCTTAAGAAAAGACAGTTAAAAATAGAGAGAGATAGCAATTTGGAACTGTCATGAAAAAGATGTATTGGTTTCAATGGAAAAAATCTCCCCTGAAAAATTAAAGCTTCACTGGACACAACGGGTCCTCGGGTTGTTTTCAGGAGACAATAAAGAAGAAGAGTCGAGTGGGTCATAAGCTTCTGACTCATTCTGTGGGAGCTCGGGAGAGCTGATTATTAACTAAAAATGGAATATGGCTCTATCCCTGAAATTCGGACGGCAAAACCAAAACAAGGAACAGAATGGAAACACCAATTCTTCAAAGAGAGAGTTTCCCAGTCAAGCGTTCTATCGATGTATTAACTCTGAAGCGCAGCCCAGTGATTGTGTGCCAAGGTGAGAGAACCTTCTGGAATCTAGTCCATCAACCAAGAAAATCACCATGTGGTGCTTGGTTTAAAAGAGGCCACACCAGTATGTCAGGGAGATTCCCTTCTAATGTGTTTCGGAGCACGTTTGGGGAAGTATTCTTTAGTCTAAGCTATTCTAGTAAAGTTTAGTTGGTCAAGTATGATTGAAGGCTAGAGAACACCCCATTCTAGTCTCACACAGCAGAGACCAGCGCAAGTAACATTCTGCCAGCAGATTCTCTCTTTTCCCTGCGCAGGGTTGGAATTTCTGATCTCTGGAGGGAAGAGCAGAGTCTGATGACAGAATTTTTCCTTGCCCTGCTGCCTGGAGCAAGATTGGAATAGGGGTTCTTTGCAGATTGATTTTCTCTCTCCTGTTGGTTTGCAGACATCATACTGTTTCTTCGGGTGAACTCTACTCTCCACGTGTTGGAAGGTAGCAAGAGCCACAACTAGGAGGATTCCCAGGGGAGGGTACAGGGAAGGGACAGTCATGGGACTTGTTGGGGTCCGGATGAGAAAGGCCAGAAGTCTTTGGAGAGAGAGGAGTAATCATTCCATCACCATTCTCACCCACAGAAGGACAGTGGGTTTGTTTTTTGTCTTCCAAATAAAGAGCAGAGAGCTCCTGTTGGCCTGACGGCCTTGAGGACACAGCAGAACCAGAGGTAACCTACAGAAACACTTTAAAAAATGACAACGGCTTTGTCGTAAATTTCACGCTTCACAGTCCCGGTTAAAGAAAGGTCGGTGAGCGTGTGAAGTTGGGTGCTAGACTCTTGCTCTGATCAGCAAGCCCCTTCTGCACACAGCGTTTTAGAAGAGAAACCTGTTCGGCCGCACAGTACTCTATCTTAGAACTAACACAAAACCAAATTTTTTTTTTCCTTTTCCCTCTCCCAAAGGAAAAGCTTTTGTTCTGGTTCAAAATCTACGTGTATTTTTCTACACACAGGAATGACTTAACAGAGACAACTTTTCCAATTAAGTCATCCTAATTATCCTAATCAGAGCCTTGATTGTCTTTCACTAAAACAGAACTAATGAAATCCTAATCTAAGAACTGGAGACTTGCGTTTCTCAGGCCTTCTTCTTCGTGGGTATAAAGGGTGCTTCTGGGTACATACTTAACAAGGGAACTCCCCCTGCCTCTCAGTTCTCATAAGCGTCCGACTGTGTAACACAGTATTTACGAAAGACCTAGACTTCTCCCGCTTAAGTCAGGCCCAAGGCACACATGAATGACCATCTGGTTAGAAAGAACTTTTTTGACAAAGCTTGAAATACATGCAAAATACCATGTACTTCGTTCTTTTCTTTGCCCCTCTGCATCTGAGGTCTAGGATCCTGCTCACCAGGTGGTATAGTTACCAGGCGTTTACCAAGACCCAACAGCAGTTAGTTCACAATGTCATCCAAGGAAGCGAGAAGGCATTCCTTCCTCTGCCCGGCCCTCGCCCAGAGCCAGGGCACAGAAGGCCTGCCATCATCGTGTCTGCCAGATAATCGTCTCCGTGCCTATGTGATTTTCATCAGTGACTCCACTGAGACGTCGAACCTGAATTCTGGTTGGATGAAACCAGGAGCTTTGCAATGAAGCAAATTTACCGCGTGTCTCCTGTGCACAGACAGGGGAAGGACACCAGGTTGTGAGGTTGCTGCTGGACCTGAATAAGGTGATATTAGATGACCTTAAAAAGGTTTAACAGAACCTTTGAACCTCAAAGACAATATGTCCTTGGGGAAAACCTTTCTGCTTGTACCTTACACAGTGCTGGTTTTCCAGCACAAATGTACTCCTGCTAGAAAATGCTTAACTGAACTATTTCTGAGACGACAGGACCGATCTCGGAAATGGGGTGGGGGGGCGCGGGGTGGGAGAGACCACGGTGTGGATACCCAGCACCCATGCACCCCCTTTATGGGTGGGCTTGTCACTCCTCCTAGGAGACGACTAGGACAGGGAGTAGAGATAGGAAAAAAACTAAGAGTTTGGCTTTAACAAAAGCTGGCTTTCTGTTACTGGCACGCCGGGTCCTAATACCATGTCAGCCGTCTGTAAGGTACCCGTCACATCGAGGATTGCTAAAAAGATGAATCCATTCTCACAAGAGAGCACAACTCAAAGTCACAGGGGCACCAGAGAAAGCCATGTTTTCAACAGACTTTACATAGCAACAAAGGTCCTAAAACAGAGAACCAAGTCAAGTATAACACTTTACGAAGGTCCAGAAGTAACCATCACTCAACAGCAGATGACCGTAACTCTAGGAGCAATAACGTGCTGGGTTTTTTTCCTGCAGACTCAATTATTGAAAGGAATCATGTGATTCTGAGCAAGCAGAAAGATGCACTTTCCCAAGGAAAGTTCATCATTAAATATATTATTTAAGATTGGATCATCTTCAGGCTATTTTTAATCTTATCACTGCTGCCAAAATTAGCCCAAAGCAGCTGACACTCAGTTGCCTGAAAAATGGTATTTTTTTCATGTATTTTGTACACTGCCATGAGAACGGAGTGGCTTTCCAGGGAATCAAATGTTTTGCTGTGTGTGGACAACACAGAAAAGATAAACAACTTGCTTGCTGACCACCTAATAAGAAGGAAACTCACTTCTGCTGGATATGGAGAAGTTAGTTCCTGACTTCCTAAACCACAGAGAGGAAGGAAGAAAGGAAGGAAGGGAGAGAGGTAGGGAGGAAGGGAGGAAGGGAGGGAGGAGGACTATGGAGGGGAGGGAGGAAGGGGAGGGGGAGGAGGGGAGGAAGGAGGGAGGGAAGGAGGGAGGGAGGGAGGGAGGAAGGAAGGAAGGAAGGAAGGAAGCAAGCAAGGAAGGAAGGGGCTAAATGACCACCTCAGCAACAGAATGAAGCCAAACCATCTCCTGCCTAAGCTACTGCCTACTTTTAATCTCGCCGTCCACTCCCTTCTAAGAGGAACATAGAATGCTGTCCCATTTTCTAGTCTGGAGAGTGCTATCACTTTTCAGTTATCACTAACCTGCCCATATCTTAAACCCTTAAACCCTTTTGTTGTGAAGCAGTTCAGAGCCACAGAATTCACCGAGATTCATGCTGAGTTACAAGGGGACAGAGAATTATTACAGCAGAACTGTTAAAGGAGCTAAGTCTCCTACCTTTCACTGGGGCAGACCAGCTATCCTACTTTCATTTAAGGAGCCAGAGAGGCCAAGGCAAATTGCATGAATAATATCTTTGAGAAGACCGAGCTGATATTAATTCATCTCCCATCTCTTTCATGCCAGTCTGTTTCTTCCAAGAATCGGACATCCGGAAACCCGTCAGTTTTCAAGGTGATGCTATGAGATCCTGAGGAAGAGGACTGAAGGATCCCTCCCAGGGAGTCACTCTTCCCACAGGGTGGCCCCAGATCAGCAGGAGATGGTGGTAGCCAGCATCTCCGCCTTTAATGCGGGAACACCTGTGGACTGTGTGACCCACAGATGAGGACTCAGTAGCTGCAGGGCGGGGCCTGATGCCTCTCTCAAAGTTCCCAAGGGATACCCAGGCTGCTTGTTTCTGGGGTCATGCTTTGCGCAGCAGGGCTTCAGATGCGTCTGGAACAGCAGCTCTGTCTGCTCCTCTCTCTGGGTGCCACGCATGCTGTCTTCAGGCTGAGGAATGAAGCCACATTCCACTGAGCACCCCTTCTTCTTTAGTTAATGTGGAGTCTTCTGGAGTACCTGTCAAACACCCATCATTCCAACCCATTGCTTTGTCCACGTTATGCATCGAGCAAGGCAAAGAGCTTTCCTCAGCCTCAGAGGGTTCTGATCTGGCAGCAGCAGCAAAGGAAAAGTAACTTCAACTGTAAAGACCCCTTTAGTGCATAGTGAGTGAGCTAACTGGTCCACAAAGTCCTGGAAACGGCAAATCACAGCTGATTCTCCAAAGAACGTGCTAATGCTCTTCTACAATGTCCCTACTGTTGCTAAGAGTTCTTTTCACTGTAAGATACGACCCATGTGTTAGAGGGGTGACCCTGACCGGTGCAGATTTGGAGGAAAACCTAATCTGTATGTCAAATGCGCCAAACAAAAATGTAGCTGAATAAGGCACATTTGAAACGACAGGCAAATCATTTGTAATTCTCAGATAATACCACGTTCTTGCAACGTGTCCACTGATGACTCCATTTCCTGCTATGCTTTTTGCCAAATTCCTTTCTTTTCCTATATAGTCATCCATCTGCATGATGTTCTGAAAACCACTACGCACTGACTATCAGCTGCATCTGCTACTGTATGATTTCTTTGTGCTGTAAGAGGGTTTGTCCACAAAACGTCACCGTATTCTAAAATATGTCACTGTGGTTTGGCATCTTAAAACGTAGCTTCTACATTTATCAACCTCAGATACCTGCTGACCACAAAGATTGGCTCCACTATGAAAATTCTATTTTGAAAAGAGGAAAAAGCAAATATTCACTTAAAAAGAAACCTCAATGGTATGGATGTTAATATACTGCAGTTCAACAAGATCAAAGTCATACCTAAGTTTCTATCATAAATAGATGTCTCTGCTTCCCAGCTTTTGATTTAAATTGTTCAATAAATGGCAGTTACCACCTTGGATTTTTAAAGAAAACTTTACAATATTATTTTTAATAAAGATGTGAAATAGCAATCTATTAAGTGACTTTATTGTATTTTACCTTATTGTTACTATCTTTAAACTTTTTAATTGAAATAAATTGCATTACAACATTACGTAGAGGTGTAAGAGGTGCATTTTGGTTTTAAAATGACTCTTTTGGAGTTTAGAAGTCCCTACCTCTTTGGTTAGGATGTCTAAAAATTAAACCACCTGCATAATCAAACATTTAATAAAACTACTGTTTTCACCCTTTAGTGAATTCTTCTGCGATTACTAAAGACCGAGAATATGAGACTCTCAAGAAACAAAACAAAAAATTCACAAGGTGTATTTCAATTTTAGACACTTGGATGGCCTCATTATGTTAGTTTTACTTTTGAACACGGAAGAGTGGCATGAACGCTGTCAGACCGGGACAAGTGGAACAGAAAGGTTCGCTTGGGTCAGTCTTGGCCTTTTCTCTTTTTGGCATGTGACCTTACACTTGGTTAATTGCAATCAACCATACACCATGCTGCCTGAATCCACTTGCAGTCATTTCTAGGATTGCTGTTCCTCTGAGGTTCTATAAAATAAGAGCATTAGCATTCACCCTAGAGACTATAAAAAGGAGGTCCTGAATCACAGCCTTTTTTCAAAGACAATTCTTCAGATTAAAGCAAACCGTCTAAAATATTTCTCAAGATGAGAATAATTCCTCTTACAGTTTTTTTTCATAAACTATATTTTTAGCCATAAAGTCTAAGTCTCTATCACAATTCTTGAGTCTTAGGATCTCACCACTGCCCTGCAGAGAACCACGCGCAAAACTGCACTTGACGGTACATCTAGCCCAGCTCCGGGGGAGGGAGGCGGGGGGGATCATCTCACAGATGTTCTTCAAAACTACAGGCATTAATCAGTGAGGGCATGAGAGACCCAAAGCGAAAAAAAGCAATTCCTCTACCCTCTACACACACTTAGAGGCTAATGCTTTCAGCTGAGGAGGTCACCCAACGGTGTGGATTCTAGGCGGCAAAAAGGGAAAGAGACCCAAGTTCCGTCAGCACACAGCCCACGGCCAGCGCAACGCCGGTACTCGTGGGACGCAGGAAGGCATCCTAGCTGAGTGTTCTCCAAGACACGAGGTCACACCCACTGGGAACGTGGCACGAGCTGAGGGCGCAGTCCCGGGGTTTTGGGAAAGTGGGCTTATCTTTGTACAAGCAGGCTTGTACGTTTTCTGGAGCCAGGGGCTACCTTCCCAGTGAGTCAGAAAAGGCATCCCTTGGTCCTCTGATGGAGTCCCTTCTTCCAGCTGGGTGGTTCTCAAACTTCAGAACAAAGAACCCCTGGGGGAGCTGTCTGGAGAATGCAGGTGGCCAGGACCCAGCCTGCGGGCTGGCTCATGAGGGGTCCTTGACAGCTCCCATTTCAACCAGCTACTGGGACCAGGTCACTGTGATGCTGTGGGGCCTGGTACCCCAGTTTTAGAAACCCGAAGGGTACCCATCTGTACCAAGATCCTAGCGGATAGATAGGGAATGTTGGCTTTTGCCAACCCTCAACGGCCCACAGGAGAGAAGACCACTTCTGGTGGGAAGGAATGACCCACCCAGCACGGGAAGGCGGGCGGAGACTCCTGTCCAGGGAAAAGGGCGGGAAACGCGGCAGCAGGAAAGGGCGCTGATCCGCAGGCTCCGCAGCCGCGGGGGCCCAGACCACCCTCGCTCCACCCCCGCAGCTCGGAGCCCAGCCGGCGTCACCTACCCAGCCTCCGTTCTCCTGGATCCAGGTGTGCAGGTGGCGGTTCAGGTACTCAGTCATCCACAGGGCGATGCTGTCCACCAGGGGCGACATCTCCCGGTTGACACTCTCCACGCACATGACCCCACCGAACTCAAAGAAGGCCACAATCCTCCCCCAGTTCACCCCATCCCTGAAGAGCTCGTCGACCACCGCAGCAAAGCGTCCCCTCGCGGTGAACGGCGTCAGGTGCAGCTGGCCGGACATCTCGGCGAAGTCGCGGCGGTAGCGACGGGAGAAGTCATCGCCGGCCTGGCGCAGGGTCAGGTGGAGCACAGGTGGCACCGGGCTGAGCGCAGGGCCCGCGGCGGCGGCGGCGGCCGGGGGCGGCGGCGGCGAGGTCCGGGTGGGCGTCGGGGTGCGCCCCGGCTGGGAGGAGAAGATGCCCGGCGCGGGGGCGGCTCCCGCGGCTCCCGCGTCCCACTCGTAGCCCCTCTGCGACAGCTTGTAGTGGATGTACTTCATCACTATCTCGCGGTTGTCATACCCTGTTCTCCCGGCGTGCGCCATCCTTCCGCGAGGAGCAGCAGTGGGTCCCAGCAGCACCTCTCGGCCCCGCGACCGCCCCTCGGCCGCGAAAGAAAGAATAGTTATAATCCAGCTATTTTATTGGATGTGCTTTGCACTCTTGGACGAGAGGGTATCTTCAGTCACGCGGAACACTTGATTCTGGTGTTTCCCTCTTGGCATGAGATGCAGGAAATTCTGATTTGAATTCCTTTCGGATCTTTATTTCATGAGGCACGTTATTATGAATTATGGTTAATATCCGCCTAGCTCCTCCTTGATGCTGAAAGGTTAAAAACACGCTAATAAGTCAAGCTCAGGTGCATCTGTCTTTAGACACCGTTGAAAAGCCGGGCGAACACACACACACACACACACACACACACACACACACACAGAGTTACACAGCTAAAGAGAATGTATTAAACTGCCTGGAAATTAAACTTGCTCGAATACACTCAAAGTGAACATTTCAAATGTTTCCATTGAAAGTTACATCAAACCAGTTTCCTGGGCAAAAACTTACTTGTATGTTTTAAGGACAGCATGCTCCTGTCAAGTTTCCCTTTTTTGTGAGAAGACAAATGCATCAGGAAAAAAATCCCATCAATCTTCAGAACTCTCCAGGGATCGCTGCTCGGAAACTTCCAAATGAATCGGGAGTTGGGGTGCAGGGGGGCGGGGTGGTCAGATGAGGAGACGTTCCGGATGGATGGCCAGACTTCTTCAGAGAAATGTCAGTCGGCGGGCATCCCAAGCCCAGCTCTAGAAGCACGAGGCAAAAAAGGCAGCGGCGGCGGCGGCAGCTGGATCACACGGTTCCGTCCGGCGTTTGCAGAAGTCCTGCGACGTTCGCCCTCTCGGCCATGCACACACGCACACGCGCGCGCGGGCGCGGACATGGATCCCCGGCGCGGGACCGCTGCACGCCTCCCGCGAGCGGCAGGCACTGGCCGCCGGCCGGCCGGGGGCGGGAATCCCGCTGCCCGGGTGGAACTCCGAACGGCCGGAGCGCGCTCCGGAACGCCGCGGGATAAACGAGGGCAGGACGCGCCCGGGCCGCCGGTGCCGAGCGCGAGGAGCCGCGCTGTGTGTGGTGCGGCGAGGGGTGGGGAGAAGGAGGTGGTGGGGGAGGGCTTTATTTTTTCCCTCTTTTCCTAAAAAGGATGACTGCTCCGAAGTTCCCCCCTGGACCCCCTCTTCCGCTGCACCCCACCGGCGCACCCCGCCTCCGGGCTGCGCACCCTTTCTCCTCCTCCGGCTGCGGCGCCGCGGCCGCCGCCTCCCCCACGCTCCGCCGCGCACCCGCTCCGGCGAGGACGGCCGCGCCGGCGGGGAGGCCCGGCGCCCGGCACCTCGGCTGGCAGCGGCGGCGGCTCGGCGGGGACACCGAGGGCGGTGGCGGCGGCGGCGGCGGCGGCGGCGGCGGCGGCGGCGGCGGGCGGAAGGGGGCGGGCGCGGGCGGGGGGGCCTGGCCTCTTACTTCATTCTCCTCGCGCACCGCCTGGTTTCCTGTACGTACGTCACTCGGTTCATTCAAAAAAAGAAGAAAGAAAGAGCCCTCCTCCGCGCCGCCCCCCCGCGCCCTCCGCCCGCTCCCCTGCCCGGGTTAAAGGCGCCGCGGCCGGCCGGGGACGCATGGCGCGCAGGGCCGCGGCTGGGAGGGCGCGCCCGGGACGTCCCCGCCCGCGCTGTCGCCCGCCCGCCCGCCCGGCCTGGCCGGTGGGTGGCGCAGGCCTCCCGCGCGGCCCGGCGCGGTGGGTGTGCGAGGCCGCCTCGGGCCTGCGGCGGGCCCGGCGCGCGCACGGGGGCCGCGGGGCCCTCTTGGGACCCGGGGCGCCGGGAACCGTAGGCGGCCGGCCGGGGCGAGGGGTCGGGGTGGCCCCGGGAGCAGCTCTGACCCTTTCCAACCGAGCGTGAGTGAGTGAGTGTGTGTGTGTGTGTGTGTGTGTGTGTCCGCGCCCGCGCGCGCGCACTTGGCGTCCCCAGCGCCTGGCCGCCAGGGACGGGACCCAGCCCGGTGCTGAGCCGGCCAGTGGCACCTCGGCGCGGCCCTCGGAGGCAGAGAGGCGACTCTGCACTGCCATTAGCGAGGGAAGCCCCACGCGTGGTGTTTACTTTCAAGGCGCGTCCTAGGTGTCCACGCAGAAGACACATTCTGGAGACCAAGGCCAGGCCAGCAGAGGGGCGGTGGGGGGCGGGAATCAAAGGCTTCCCAGGGGGTAAGTAAATGTTTTCCGACCCCCTAACAATTTCGGCCCTGGGACAGCGCTGGGCTACCTGGCAACCTCAGTCCCAACCCCCGAACACTGGGTACTAAAGACCTCCAAGGTCGCCCACCCGACAGCCAATCCTAGCGGGTCGCATCAGTTCGAGTTATAGATCCTCACCACACTGCGAGCTTGTACGTACGCGCGCGCACACGCACACGCACTTCCCACACGTGTGCACACACAGAATTTTTAAATTCATCAACATGAATAGCCTCTAGGAGGAAAAGCAGGAGAGCAAACAAGTTAGTTGCACGTGTTTAACTATTTTTATCTTAAGTCTTTGACAAATAGAGCCAAGAAAAATGTTTACTAAAAGCTTACTTACTTCATAGGGCTCCAGAGCAAATATGGGGACACTGGATTATTGTGGTCATAGGAACGTAACGAATGAGTGCTGCCATGTGTACAAATATGTTGGGACACTATTTTGTCTCATTCCTAGTCTACATTCAAAGCATGTATTCTTAGGCAAAATAAGCACATCAAATTATTTTCATTTCATTTCTGATACCAAATAAACCAACGTGCCAAGCTGCATGTGGAGCGGGTGCTTGCTACAAACTTCGTATTCAGGTAAGCGGGATGGAAGGAAGATGACTCTGTCTTCTGATGGCTGTGACAAGGTCCCCTTTTATCTGTGGTAGTGATAGGGAGCTATTCTGGCCTGCAGATGGACATGGGGTACAGACCGACGGTGGAATATATGTCCTGACAAAAGAGTAGAAGTCTGCACATTGACCACAGCATTGTGGCCTAGGGTTCTTCCCAGAACCTTATCTTACCGCTCCCAAAATTACTTAAGAGGAATCGAAACCCTAGTGCCTCTAAGACCGAGTATATGCATGAGGAAATGAGAGGACAGAGCTGGAAAAGAGATGGTACTTCTGCAAAGAGCACCACCAGAAGGAACTTTTCCTGAGAAAAGAGAAGCTTCCTTGCTTTCCCTCCTTTGTCCTGCTTTGCAGATTCCTTTCATTCATGGTAACCTGACTACAGCCAAACATTCTCAGGGACATGTCTGTGTGTTGGACCTCAACGAGGGTTATACATTCTCTGGGAATGTTCTGGATCTTTTCAATTGAAAGAGTAAAACTGATCTTCCATTCAGATTCCATGTGGACTAGAGTCCGCCGTAAGCCTTCCTGGGAAGTATGTGAATTAACCATGTGTCTCCGGGTATGGGTGACATTGTGGCAGGAGCGCTGCCCTGAGTCCTAGATCTGGGACAGAGCTCTTCCAACAGCTTCCAGATGTTCACAGATGACCTTTCCAAGGTGTCTTCCAGTTTTAGCGGCCAGTGGGCAACCCTTTGCAGCTCTGCCTGGCTGACTCCTAGGCGCAGGCCAGCACCAGTCAGAAAAGAACACCAGGCAGGGAATGGAGATTGTATCAAGTCTGAAAGGCCAGTGTTTTTCTTCTTTCTTCTCGAATCTGCTAAACAAAAAGCTTTTTATTACCGCTTTTCGCCACCTACTGGTTGCTGTTGAACTGGAATCCAGCATTCATCCATCACCTCTAAATGTTCCCCAAGTTTATGAAACACAGAAAGAATGTGATTCTAATCTGCGCGCACTAATGTTCCATAGAGGCATGTAGGCTTGAAATCTTCCCAACTACTAAAGTGTTCTATTAGAAATCGGAATAAAAAGACACAACTGAAAGGGATTGGATAACTAACAGGTAAGGTGAAAGTTTAAAACATAAAATACGATCCCAAACCCTTTAGGCAAACTCAAGTGGAAGTAAATCCAGGAACAAAATGAATTGACTAGAGTTAAAAACAATCCAGATATCTTGCACTGAAGAAAAATGAACAGCTTAAAAAACAACATCTCATGGGCCTTCGCAATCCCAGGCATGAACTTCCAGTATTAAGTACGTTCATTATTGCTTTCAGCTTTATTGAGATATCATTAACATAAGTACCTTATATATTATAAACTCTCTATGCTAAAGAGTGCCACACTCAGATGATTTACATACTTTGTTGGCAATAACGTTATTAGCATGCTAATTCTCATTAACATTAGTTACCAACAGTAATACTGTTCCTGATTTCTTTTTGCTGCAGAGCCGAAGAAATCACATCCAAGTCATTCTCTGAGAGCTCTCGAACCTTGTCTTCGTCAGGAAATTATTTTGCTAAATCTAAGCCAACAAGCCTCGGTTTACCTTAGGAACTCACCCGACCAGTTTATAGTGGCTCCTAAATCTAAAAAATAAAAAGAGTTTAAGCAACCTTTGAAGCCTGCTGCAGATAAATCATTCTGATGTGCATGTTTATAAGAAAACAATGTTTACTTTCGGTTGACAAAGGGAAATTCACGCCTGGCAGTTTTTGTTTTTCCTTTCAAATGAATGACTTCATGTTTAAAGTGAAATGAACTGGGAGCACTGTTCTTCCATGTTCCAGTGCCCACTGTTTTTACTGAATTGAAACTGCTGTAATATTAACCAACGTGAATCACCATGGGACTGAGAGGGGATCAGCAAAGAACTGACATTCTGATGTGAAACAACTTAATTGTATTCTCTTAACGTATTCAGAGCCTTATATCTTCCAGATATTAATTGCTGATGAATAGACTTCGAGAAAGCAAGATTGATGGGTTTGTTTCCCAGGTCTGCTGGCACAGAGTACTGCAACCTGGGTGACAGGACAGAAAAGCCCACTGGTCTGGAGGCTAGAAGTCTAAAGTCAAGTTGTCTGCTTCCTCCACAGGTTCCAGGAGGAATCCTGCCTTGCCTCCTATGTCTGGAGGAGGCTGTCTGTCTGGAGTTGCACAGGGATGCAGTGCTGTCTCCAGCTTCTGCTCCTGTGGTCACAGGGTGTGGGTCTCCCATGAGTCTGTTTTCTCCTTTTTTCATAAGGTCACCACTACCCTAACTACTTCATCTTCGCTTTCCTACCTGTAAAGTGCTTACTTGCAAACCAGGTCCCCTTCACAGGTGTGGGTGCTAGATGTCAGCATTTTTTGAGGGGACACAATTCAACCCAGAAGAGCATGGATCTAATAGGATACCTTTCAAACTGTTGAGGATTGTTTACTCTAAAACAGAAGGGCTCCGGACCCCCTGAATTTCAAAGGGGACCTGTGATCTTTCTAAAGCTAAAAGATGGCTATCAACAGAACAGAAAGATTCCTACTAAATGGGAATAATTGCACATCACACATTGGCTAAAGGGTTAATACCAAGATTTATAAAGAACTGATACAACTTAATTACAACCAAAAAAAAGGGCAGTGACGTGTCCTGGTGGTCTAGTGGTTTAGTATGCCAGACGTAGTCCACTGACATCCCAAGATCCAGGATTTGCGTCCCAGGTCAAGAGAACCACCAAGATGAACAACTGCTTAAAAATAAAAGTGCCTCTTCCTCCTCTCTTCCTGCCTGCACATCTCTGCTCACCTTCATTCCAGCCAGCATTTTCTTTAAAAAAAAAAGGCCATTAGTCCCTCTCCATGGCTCAGATGGCTCTAAGGTGCAGGTATGCAAGCTGTCAACCCGGTTTGAGATCCACAGTCAGGTGGGGAGAGGGCAGCGCAGGGGAAGGGCTCTCGCAGGACATCTTTCCTCTCCAGTGAGGAAATATACAGGGGGCCACACCAGGCACATGAAAAAATGTTCATCTCTGATTGTTAGAGAAATGCAAATGCAAACGACAATGAGCTATCACCTTACGTAATGTTGAGAATGGCCTCTAACGAAGTAAGAGCTAAGGATTAAGTGTCAGCAGGGGTGGAGAGACGGGTTCTCACATGGCGCTGGTGGGAGTGCAGCTGGGTGCAGCCACTTTGGAAAACTGGATGCTAATTTTTCAACAAACTTCAAACAGAACTACCCTCCGATCAGTCACCTCCTCCTAGGCACCTATCCAGCTAGCGCGATAGCAGGGGCTGAAGAGAGGTGTGCATCCCGGTTCCTGGCAGCATCATTTACAACAGCCCAGATCAGCAATTTCAACGCCCGTAATGAGTAAAGATCTGGGGCATGTGTTTGCACGCACGCACACAGTGGGATACTCGGTCGTTAAAAAGTGAGATCGTGCATGAGACCACCTGGAACTCGAGGGTATTTGATGAGGTGAGCCCAATCAAGAATGACCGGTATCAATGATCACACTTATATTTAGAATGTGAAGAAATAGAAATGAACTGAAAAAATAAACTTCTGGCTAGCATGTCATTTTATTTTTCTCCCTTCCTTTCTTGTTTTTTTTTTTTTTTTTTTT
>RJWH01002001.1:0-58825 GCA_004363575.1 Solenodon paradoxus | reverse complement strand
TGTGGAGGCCAGGAGCTTAAAAGTCAGAAGATGGCACACCCTGGTGGAGTAGCCGTTGGCTTAATCACCTCCGAAGGAGCGCAGACCATATACCCCTGGTTTCGAGACCTGTGTTTAAGTGGGAAACAACCAGTGCAAACAACTAAATAAAAATAAAACAAAGTGCTTCATCCTCCTCTCTCATCCTGCTTGCCTGCCTGCTCACTTTCATCCCTGCCTGTATCTTTCCTTTTAAAAAAAAAAAATTAAGAGGCCCCAAAGCAAAGAACGGAGCGTGGGTTCTTTCTCCAGGAAGACTTGTGAAAGCCTCAGAGGGATGCAGGAGGAGGGTGGGAAAGAAACGAACATCAGCAGCAGTCATGGGGAGAGATGAACAGTTCAGCGGCCTCATGGTCCTGGTGTGTGGACACCGCTCATTGCAGACACTCAGGAAACGTGAATGAGGGGCAGCGGAGTGTCAAACAGCAGCAGTGGAACTGGAGTCAAGACGTTTTTCTTTTAAACGCCTCAACATAACAAGTGACATTTTTGTATAGAGACTGCGCAAATGTAAAGAAAGGTTAGGTTTTCAAACCAAGTTCCTAGGGATCTCTTCTACATGAGACCAATATTTTTCTGTTTAAGGAGTGAAATGCTAAGGAGTATTCTTTTAAATATCCTTGTTCTATGCCCTTCAGAATCTAGGAGTTACTTCTTTTGCAGAAGTTTTAAAATATGGTAAATTGGTTTTTTGTCTCATATAATAACCTACCAGGTTTTACTAAAGCCCACACTTCTTACCCTTCTTACTCAGTGTGGTCCACATCAAAATCACATGAACATAGAACCTTTAAACAGAAGCTCAGAATCCCAAGTGACCTGAAACTATCGTTGCCTAAAAAATGATTTTAAAAAATCCAGTCTGGTTTAGGATACAAGATTAGGATGTTTTAAGTCTCTTAAAAATTCAAATGTCTCAAAAATACATTTTCGAATCTGCAAATCTGGTTCTCCATTTATTGGTTTGTTGTGATTCCGAAATACAAGGTATGAAAATCAGGTTACATACAGTTCTGCCACAAAAGCATTTGAAGTAGCAAACACAAGTTCTAACAGTTATCAAAATAGCCATGTGGACGCTTTAGAATTTAAAAATGCCTTTTGAGGTGTCGCATTGAGTAAGTGTAAAATATAATAGCGAGTAATTCCTCTTCAAAATATCAAATCTGTCACTGCTCCACCAATCAGAACAGCAGGATTTCATCCGGAATAGAGCGGGATGGGTAGGAGGTACTTTGAAAGCTGAGCTGCTAGAATTAACGGAGAGGAGGGATACCAAGCATCTGGTGATCTTCTGTCAAAAAGCATGAATATTTAAAAGTGGCCTCAAGTGAGTAAGACATGTTTAAATTAGAACATGATGTCATAAAATTAAATCTGCTGATGATATAATTCAGTAAAAAAAAAAAAAAAAAAAAGATGACATTGCCTCCTTCTAGAAAGACAAAGACACAATTCTTTGAACTCCAGCAGCGACTACCAAAAGGCATGTGTCATCGAAATATGAGAAATGTCTTTCAAAGTTTCACTTCCAAGAATTAACAAATACAAGGTAAAACAGATCCAGTCAAGACTTAACACTAAGCAGGGACAATTATTAATGTCAAGAGGCCATCGCTAAGAGCATTTTAAATGTCTTCTCTTTTCCATTATGAAAATTTAATTCAGAAAATAGAGAGAGAAAAACAATCTCCTTGACTATTTTTATAAAAAGAAGATCAATGGTTTTTTAAATACCTTCTTTAAGTGATGAAGGGTCCTTGAAAATACTTTGGAATTTCTATGGCTGAAGGACACTACATATCTGAAAATAAATATACTCACAAATACATTATAATTCAAGGGTGCACGCAAACCCAGCAGAGGCAAGCACTCCAGAACGGAAACTCACATAATAAGCTGCTGTTAGCTGCATGCAGAGAGCCAATATTTCAACAGAATTATAATTAAACTCCTTCTGGCATAGGTAACACTCACCACTCCTGGGTACAGTAGCAAGTATTTAATCAATGAAATCCTTAAAAAAAAAAAAAAAAAAAAAAAGTCAAAAATTTCCCTAACCATCTCACTAGGGGCTGATTGTTTTCTTCTTCTGAGCAGAAAAACAAATCACCGTAAAAATGTTGTGCAAGAATTGTAGAATTGTACCAAAAAAAGATACAAAATAGAGTCTGCCTTCTAATAATTTCACATTCTGGATCAAATCCGATCACTGTACGGTGCGACTTCATGTCTAGGATCTCTTACCCGAAAGTCTTCAGGTCAGATTTCAGACTTGATAACTATGGTGACTTTGAAAGGGTAACGTGGGGTATACGTTGGACGTTACAAAACATCTCCAGTCTGGAGTAATGCCTGTCATCAATCTGGCAGTTTAATTTGTCAGGTGATAAAATTAATCAACAGTCTGTGAAGTGGTGTAAAGGAAAACCCTAAGAATCTCACATCGGTTCAAGTCAGATCTTGCTGTCATTAAACGAATTATGGCAACAAATGAAGGCGAATGGAGTGGGGAGGGAGGGCCAGCCTCAGCTTTCACAACATTTCGGGTAAGGGATGATGGACCTTTGACATCTCTGGTAGAGCCCACTCCCTGACCCCGTGGGCTCCACAACCCGCTTTGAGCTTTGTTTGGGTTGGGGATCATGTCTCTTACTAGAGCATAGAGGCTCTTACGTTTGTTCAATTCCAGTCGATTACTGCGTGGTGACAGACTGTCTTCGCCCACTCGGAGAGATGGAGGATGAAACTCTACAGCGTATCAGACTTGATTTTCCTAGCAGTGGAAGGTGCCAACATTCAAGGAACATTGATGAGAAAACACTAACATTGAGAAAAATCCAGATAGCGAAGTATCTGCTTTCTGACTTAGGAAAGAATAGCCATGACTCCGTCTTAGAGGCCGCATCATATGACTCCAGGTTTGCAAACACCACTGCGAGACTGAGACAGTCATCAGCGCATCTGGGCATCGAACTCACCCCCATTAACTGCAGTGATCATCCCAAGCCCCTTATGCAGTATCATGTCTTCTGGCTGGACCAGTGTTCAAAATATGCCATTCTCAGATCTTGATGCAAAAGACATGCTGCAGAGAAGTCAACAGATTTTTTTTCTTTAAATCAAGCCATTTTAAAGTCAAAAGACTAAAAAACTCAAAACCAAAAGAGTTTACTGGAATTTTGAGGTCATTATTCTTTTGTACCGTTTATTTTTTTCCTTAAACAACAGAAAACACGACCAAAGTGACTTGGACTGTGCTGTTGCAGATGGAAGATGGACACAGGTTAGGGTGGCAGCGACAGCCCTCAGAGGAGATGTGCGACGTGCGACGTTGAGATTGACATGGTGACATTGGCTAAACTCGCCATAGGCACTTGCTGCGGAAATCACTCAGCGACAGCTCAGCATGTGATCAGGAAACCACACTTGCTGGGTCAAGAGGATGTCCAGGCCACGTGTGGGAGTGACAGAGACTGTTCTGGGTCCGCGGGAGAGTTAGAGAAAGGGTAAGTCATTTTGTTTCCAAAAATGAGCATATTAGAAATTGGTCTTGTCATCCTACTTGTTTTTCCTGAATGAGTAAAATGTAAATATATTACCCTTTGTCTGCCTTTGTGCAAAGCGACAAATATGTTATGAGGAGATGAATGCCACACTTAGCTATTTTTTCATTTTAATTAATTCATGAATTAAGAAGTCAAATTAAAAAAAAGTCAATGGTCTTCTTCACTCTTGTGTTTACAAAAACCTTATAGCAGGATAAGCCACGTTGGAATGGAAAGAACGGGAAAAAGGAAGAAGACACGAGAATGGAATGGGCCAAATCCCAGTCATCATGGCGATGGGAGAAACTGTAAACTTCTCAGGTTCTAGGATTTTCTTTCTCTTCAGAAAACACTTCAGCGAGACTGCCTTTCCCCGTGAATGAAAAGTGGAAAACGTCCTCACATTTGAGTCTAAAGACGAGAGTGCCTTCTCTACCCTTCTGAAAAGTACTCCTCTTGCTTCCTTCCACTGCAGAGCTCTCTCGTACACCCTGGTAGCTGCATGAGATCAAGGAGCAGTGACGCCACAGAGTCTCCCAGCAGCAGAGGGGTCGGGGGCACCCCTGTGCATCCCCTCACTGGCACTGTGCAAAACTCATCTAGAATAAAATAAACCAACTGAAAAGCAAAAGAGGCCCCAGAAACCCATAGACTGCCTTTCATGGAAAGTTAACAACAACAAAAATTCTCTAACCTGTCATGAATCATAAAGTACATTAAAGTACATTTCAGGACTTAATCTCGATCGGGGACAACAAGAATAAATAGAAAAAATGTAAATGGTGATTCTGAAATTCTGTTCTTTGCCCTGCTCACACTCTATTCATCCCCATTCATCATCACCTCCCCCTCAGTTAGAAAATCAAATGGTTTACAATCCAGATTTGCATAGTATGAAGAATAGTGTTTGGAGGTGAACTTTGGGCCCCTCGCTTCTGAGCAGGCTTCTGAAGAGCACTGTTCCAACCTCACAGATTCAAAAGCGATATATGAACATCTGGAGGCTGAAACTCAGGTCCCCTGTAGCAGCAAGCGGTTCAAATTATTGAGAAAATTTTTTTTCTTGGGGTAAGAATTAGGCAGTTTTGTCTGCAATTTCTGACTTTGTTTTCTGCATCATGCAGCGACGAACTATGCTGTCGAAACTTCCAAGGTAAAATAGAGCGATGGTTCGGAAGAGGCCCATGGTGACCACCTGTAAGAGAGAGAGACCTCTGAGCCGACCCCGCAGCACCGCAGAATTCACGTCCAGCATCTGAGGGCTGCATTAGCCCCTAAGGCATCACTGCTATGACCCATCTTCAAACCTGCTCCAAGGACGAGGATCATGGAAAGGTGGTGTCAGGAAAACCGTGCAAACAGGAGTGGCCTGCTCTGCACCTCTGTCCCGCACCGAGCCTGCGCTGATGGCTCACGGGAAAACGTTGTCCAATTCACAAGTTCAAGCAAAGAACTACAGAGGCATTGTTAGGAGTCTTAGGGCTCTAACAGCTAAAGATGCTCCAGTCTCAAATATCCACTTAATGATCAAGGTTGGGGGGGGTACGAGGTATGTTCTGGGGGTGCCCTGGTGGCTCAGATATTACGTCTGTGACCACATGAAGCCCAAGGACTGGGGTTTGAGATGGATGGTCAGGGAATAACCCAAAATGAATAACTAAATAAATAAAAAATGCTTCTTCCCTCTCTCCCTTCTTTTCTGCCTGCCTACTCACCGTCATTCCTGCCTGCTTCCAGTCACAATCAATCACATGTTCATGTTCTGGTCACAGAAGGCAGACTTTAAGACAACGGCTGCACACCCTCCGACTGACGGTTTCGACATTGTGCTGTGGGAGTGTGAACGCGCATTCAGCAGAAACTGTACTTGGAATTCTGAGCCTTGCCTTGTGCCCAGACTGGCAGTGGCAACTGGGCCCGTACTCGTGGACACGGGGCGGCAGAGAGCCCACCAGCCATGAGGTCGCCAGGGCCCACAGACTGCAGGTAACAGACTGTCTCACTTTCCCCACCGTCTTCGATAAACTACATGAGCGATCCCACACTTCGCTATGGACTTTGCGTCACGACGACTCTGCCTGCCGCTGGGCTAGCGACAGGCTACGGACAGTGGAGGAAGCTGGTGCTTTAGACACATTTCGGAGTCAAGAAATTCCCAGCCGACTATGGGATCACGCCTAGCTGGAAAGACAATCCGGTGCAGCAGGCACGATTGTCCTCAGGTGCAGACGGCAACAGGCCATCTCCACCTTCACTCCACCAGACTCTCCTTACCACGCCTTACTTTCTAAGGCATGAAGCTGTGAAGACAAGCATTTCAAACGCAGAGCCTCTAATACATTCTCCTCCCGTGCACCCTTTCCTCAAAAGCTACTAGAACAGGTAAGCAGTGAAAGTGAGTGGTCTGCAAAGAAAAGCAATGTCAGGGGATCCCAGAAGGACACAGGGGACTCCACCCAAGATGGGCAGAGAGAGCCCCAGGATGAAGGCTGAGAAGGCCGGGGCGGCCAAGCGGCAGACATGGGCGACCAGTGCAGGTGTGCGGGTCAGAGGCTCTAGGAGGAATTCCTTCTGGAAGGTGAGACTCATGTCTGATACTTCGGAGGAGCGAGGAAGACAGACATTGTTAATAATACCTAGAGGAAGGTCAATAATAGTGTCAGGGAAATAAAAAGTTGTACAGGAAAGAAAAATAGACCCTGGGCATGACAAAGGTCAACTGCTGTGAACAGCATTGAAATCCCCAGAATGACTCCCAGACATGGAGCAAACAAACCCAACCATGAATGAAGGAAAAAGTGTGGAGGGGAGGTGGGTGGAAGGAGGGAATCCTGAGAGGGGCTACAGGCCCTTTCGCAGTCGACTCCTGACCCCCCCAAGTGAGAGCCAGGGCCAGCAGTGAGCTGGGTCCCCAGGGAGGGGCAGACTGCAGTGCTGAACCCCAGCTCTGTGTCTCCCTGAAGCATACACAGGAGGACTCTGAAGACGTAAACAGCAAAGGGAGGCAGGAAAGACAAAACTAGGGAGACAGTAAAAGTGTCAGTGGAAGCCGGGGTTCGGGAGGAGGAGGGGAGGGTGGGAGAAAGAAATGTGCCGGGGAGCAGAGGTGAACCTGAGGGCACCGAATATTCTGCATGACAGTCACGGTGGCTATGTGTCACTATCCATTTGCCACACCCCGTGGGGTGAACTGCACCAAGAGTCAGTCCTCACACCAACCACGGACTCCCGTGAACAGCAGCGTGTCTGCACGGGCTCGTGCACAGCTGGACAACAACTGGGTGGGAGGGGTGTCCGTGGAAATGAGGGAATTTGTCCTCAAATTTTCTTAAATCTGCAACTGCTCCAGAAGGAGTCTCTTCTTAGAAAAATAAGCAGAGGGGGAAAAACCTGAAGAAAAAGCTAAATTATAACACATCGTCATAAAGGGCCCCCGAACATTTATAACCACTTGGAGTTTTCTGGATCAGAAGTAGGTCAAAGAAGAGCCGCATGGAGAGACATGCACGAAGCAGGGGAAAGAAGGCGAGGGCTCCAGCAGGCAGGGGAGAGGGCAGACGAGCAGGCAGGGTCAGAGGTGAAGTGCGGGCCAGGCGAGGACAGGAAGCTTTGTCCCGAAGGTCCTGAAGGGTGCTGTGCAAACTAGGGACCCAGTTTGGAAAAACCAGCATGGAGAACGTGCCGGCTCTCTGGGCCACAGCGGGGGCCCAGGCAGCGGGGGCCAGAGTCATGGACGGGGATGAGGCGACCAGTCCAGCGGGTTATAGTCACAAGAGAACGCAACCCAGTGCTGCCAGGCCTTCGGATTTTCCAAGAAATGTCCCCAGTCTGAACTTTTGATGTAAAACCAATTTTTTTTGAAGAATTTTGTTTATTTTTTAAAGAATCGTTTATATTTTTTAACGTGTTGAAGGAACATTGCATCATTATGTAATAAATCGACATCTGCATACAATACAGTAAGTTAAAGCTGATTTTAAAACCACTTTATCTCAACACGCATGCTCAGACCAGCCAGGCCAAAGGAGACACTCCACAGGCCAGTGGCCTGGTTTCTGACCGCTGAGGGCCCGGGCCAGGGGCCCAGCACTGCCGTGGGCGGCCTCGGAGGGAGGGGACCAGGACTCGAGGGAGGAGAGAAGAGGCAGATTTGATTCCTGATGTGAGGGGCAGAGCAGGGAATCAGGGTGACACCCCTGCTTCTAACTGGGCTCCTGGAGGCAGAACTGCGACAGGAGCTGGGCGCGGGATGCTGGGGAAATCCAAATTGCACTGCGGATATGTGGAACGGCGATGTCAAGGCATAGCCTGGAGCAAAGTCAACAAAAAATGCGACAGAGCTGGGGTGCAGGAAAGAGTCACGAGCTGGCGTTTCAGGTGGGACACAATATTGTGTAAAAGTGGGAGAAGGGACTGACTTTCCACAGAGAACGTGTGGAATCCAGGCACTCTGAGTTCCCACTGCGGGCCGGGCAGGGGACAGTGTCCACACAGGGGCAGGGACCTGTCCTCGGAAAGCTCACATCTGAGAGAGAGCCTGCCTCCGGGAGTGACTCACGAAGTGGGTGTGTGGCAGAGGGAGGGCGAGACAGGGAAGCAGCAGCTAAGTCCAGCCCCCGTCATTCAACTCTGCCTTTCCGGAGCGATCCCTCTATGAGGATGCTTGTCACATATCACTGCATCGGTGTCACCATCTCGCTGGTGCTGGAGAGGCCAGCTCACCCAGCACCCCAGGGAGCAGTTCACCTCACGGAGCAGCTGCCAGTTCCATGACGGGAGATGGTGTTTAACCTGGGCCTGTCCTTCCCTAAGCCGAGTTATGTGTGACCAGCCTCACTTTGAAAAGGTGTACTAGTCTAACATCCCAGTGCTTCAGGCCCAGTTAGCCCTAAACTAGTCTAGACAGAAGTGAATTCCACTCTTCACCGGCTTTGGATCAGAGGTTCTCAGATGAGAACCCACGTCAACACTCCAGCAGGAGGAACAGTGTTTTCTCTCTGCCTACTGGAGTGGCCAACACTGGGCACTCTCCCCACTCTCAATTCTCCAAGCCACCTCTTTAACCTATTTACTTACCCCTGGTAGAGGAAGAGAAAAGGTAGACATTCAATAAAAAGTCTCCACATGCTCAGATAAAGTTATTAAGTCTTCCTTAGCCTTTCCCCATGGAGGCTGAAGGAGAGGCACGTTTTGACTGTTCAGCTGTCTGATGGTCCAGGCACAGCTTACCTGCTGGAGCCCTTCGGTAATAGAAGTTACTGGAGTCATCCCACAGGTCAGGACCGACAGCAAGTACCCATCTGAGCCAATGGAACTGTTAAAGTTTCCTTGCTAAAGAGAAAGAAAAGAAAGGGAATAGCAGGAACCCTGGAAGACATCAATCAACAGCTCAGAAGTACTTGCAGTGAGAAATACACAAAAAAGATGGAACTTCAAATAAATCTCCAAAGTGTTAAATGCCAGTTTTGCTTCAAAATACCCTTGAAAAAGCAGGAAAATGAGTCATTTCATAAAATCAATGGGTTAAGTCATGGGTGACACCATTTTTGCATGAAAAGACTCGAGAACAGGCGATCGAAAC
The DNA here is from genome assembly GCA_004363575.1 of Solenodon paradoxus. Lineage (NCBI taxonomy): Eukaryota > Metazoa > Chordata > Mammalia > Eulipotyphla > Solenodontidae > Solenodon > Solenodon paradoxus. Next base: position 49,657 of record RJWH01002001.1, on the reverse strand, counting down.
TTATTCGCATATCTGGAAGACACTTTGTGGAAAAAGAATGACATGACCCTTCCAGAGAAAATCTGTGAAAACTTAATCTGTCAGCTTCCCAAAATGTAAAGGCTTTCATAAGATGAGTGGTGAGAAGAATGAATGTAATTTTTTGGATAACTCAGAGAACTCATATTTTCCAAATGACTAATGCATAATGGTACAGAATCCTGAATGGGTACACATCATTCAAGTGCAAGATGGACCCACGGATTTTAACAGAACAGAGAACAAAAAACTCATTGATGTTGCTTCCAATTCCAAACTGCAACTAACCTTTAAGAAACTACTATTCGGGCGCACCCTGGTGGCCTAGCGATGTAGTGCACCCTGGGAGCAGTCCCACATACATCCCAAGGTCCCTGGCTCCAGACCTGGGGCGGGCGGAACAACCAATGTGAACAAGTAAAGACTAAATAAATAAAATGCTTCCTAAGAAAAAAAGAAATTACTATTCATTCATTCATTCGGGATTTATTAACAAAAAAAAACGACCACAATATAAAAAGCCTACGAAATATTCCTACCTGTCCTAATGACATATCTCAGATAAGGCCAGATTTTCTTTATATCCTTCCTTCAAAACAACATCTTACAACAGATTGAATGCAGAGGTAGCTCTGAAAATCCAACTTCTTTTTTTTTTTTTTTTAAGAAAAAGCATCCTTATTTTATTTATTTGTTCACACTGGCTGTTTCCCCCAGACCTGGGACTCAAACGCAGGGGTATGTGGCTTTTTCCTTCATAGGAATTGACCTGATCGTTGCTCCACCAGGGCACAAGAATCCAGCTACTTCTGTGAACACATTAAGCCATTAAAGAGACTGGTGAAATGCAAAATGCCACCCTTCTTCTCACTAAATTTTGTTCTAAAAAACAATTGTTATAAAAATGTTACATTAAAATGTAATGGCTTTGATGGAACTAGAGGGGATGATGTTAAATGAAATACATCAGAAAGACAAACACTAGATGATGGCATTATGTAAGGAATCCAAAGAAATAAAGCCAATGAACAGATAAAACACAAACCAGGTGCGTCCTGGTGGAGCAGCGGTTAGGTCACTCGCCTCTGAAGGTGCAAAGGCCACTACCCCTGGGTTTGAGACCCAGGCCCAGAGGGAAGCCACCAGTGTGAACAACTCAGTATTATCGAATCAAATAAAGATGCCTCTTTCTCCTCTTTCTTCCTGCCTGCCTTCATTCCTGCCTGCACCTTTCCTTTAAAAACAAAACAAAACAAAACCAACCCTTGGACTTTGACAAAAGAACTGAGGTCACCAGCAGGGAAGGGGGTGGGGCAGGGTGGTGGGTCCAGTGGAGGGACTGTAGGGAGGACATTTGGTCATCTGGTGGTGGGCACCTGAGGATGGGAATTTGCATATGTGGGCTTTTTTTATAAGGGAAATCAAAGTTGCTTCAATAAAATTCTGTTTAAAATGTAACTGTTTTAGATGCGCCCTGGCGGCCTGGCGGTCTAGTGCACCCTGGGAGCAGCCCCACATACATCCCAAGGTCCCGGGTTCAAGACCTGGGGCGGGCGGAACAACCAGTGTGAACAACTAAATGAAAAAGATAAATAAGCTCTTCCTTCTCTTCTCTCTTCCTTCCTGTTTGCCTACTCACCTTCACTCGTACCTGTACCTTTCTTTTAAACAAAAAGTCATTGTTTTATTATTGCTATTTGAATGAATTAATAAATCTACATTTTTAAATTCATCTATAATATTTACTTTAAATATGGAAAAAATATCTCTATGCCTAACACACAGATTCTGAGGCTGCCAACAATTTAGAATATAAAATGGTCAACAGATGACTAAATTTACAACCAGCAGACTAAATAAATCCTGTCAAAGTAAAAAGGACTATTTCCGACCATTAAAAACAGGGAGTGTGTTTGCTCTGACTTGAGGCAAGCAGGAAAACTGAGCCTTTCAGCCATCAGGGCAAAGCCCTCCAACATCTCCACATGTCGCGACGGAGTGAGTGCTTCTTGGGTCCGGCCTGACGGGGGCCCCAGCACCGACACTGACACCCCGCATTCCAGTGGCTCCCAGGTCTCCTCAAGTCTATGTGGGCCTCAGTCTACAGACCTCCCTCAGCTTTCTGCACATGTGGGCCAGAAAGTGGCCACAAAGACGCGGCACAGACGCTGCTCTGAAAAACAGCATGTGCTTTCGAAACGCACCACCTCTGAGCCTGGATAAACGCAGCGGCCTGGACAGCACATGTGCTGGGCAGACAGGATGGTGGCCCCACTGGCTGGGTGAACGTTCTTAACAGTGCACATCTGGGAAAATAACACTGGAAAGCAGGAAGGTGGAAGGAACATCCTGAACTGAAGCGTCTGGCATGACAAACTCTCTACAATTAGTTAAAACGGAACACACTCTGGGAAAGAGTTCAGAGAGTGACATGCAATTTACACATCCAAAATAATCTCATTTTCTAAGAACCAGAATTCCCAGATGTCCCCCTCCTCCATCTGCTCGCAATGTGACGACACAGAAGGAGTTTCCAGGAGCCTGCTATTTCATATAGGGCCGACAGTGACCAAGGGAAGAGAAGGAGAGGCCAAATGACACATGACAAATCTAAGTGACTGAAAAAATATAGTCATTTATGTTTTGAAATAAGCCCTGGACAAATGTCTTTTCAGAAGTACAACTCTACAGCTATTGACAAAGAAACAAAACCAGGGTTTTACTTACTATGGCATCTTTGACAATTTGTTTGGCCACTTGTTCTGGTTTGCAAATAGATGTGCTCTCTGAAATAAGATGAGTCTCCAAAGGCTAAAGGTAGAAAACACGGACATGTCAGTACCAGGGTTGTCTGTTAAATTAAAAATAAGTAATTCTTACAGCTACCCTCCCCCAATGTATAGAAAAACGTTCCATCTTCCAGCAACTTCTGATTTTTAGACTTAGGTGCATCAGGAATCTCAGTCAGTTTCTGCTGGGTAGCTGTGTAAAATTCAGTCCAGTAGCTCATCAAGCCCGGAGGCCCTTGCCAGTCTCTGTGGGGCAAGCGAAAGTGAGAACACGTCGCTGGTACGGGATCAGAAATCTGAATCCTCCCAGTGGGCCAGATGCCTGCCTGAGATTTACACAGAGCTCAGCCCATGTGCCTTGAGCTAGCTTGCTTTTAATTTCATTTTTTAATTTTTTAAAAGAATGCATTGAAGGAACATTGCCTTATAACATCATACACAGGTTACATCCATCATTGTAAATCAACATCTGTATCTAATACATTAGGTTCACCAGTCCGGTTCTACCCTTCACGACAGAATTTTCTGTAGAGTGCCTTGTTGGGTCACTCTGAGGATTAAAAGAACCCATATACTTGAGAGTTTAGAACAGTTCCTGGAAAGTCTTAAGTCCTCCATATTCATTTCTCATCATCATCACCCCTGTGCTGCTTCTTCAAGTAGGTGATGGCGTTACACATGGAAACTCACTGACAGAGGACAGGTGCTTGTCACGACATTTTATTTCATTTCCTAACAATCTGTGGAAATACATCACTATTTGCGTTTTAGAGGAAAAATACCAGAAATTCAGAAAGCGAGAAGATCACATCAAGCAAAGCCCAGCTGGCATATTCAAACCAAGCAGTGGCATCTGAATCCAAAGTCTGCTGAGCACACGCTTATGACCAGTTTCTCTGTTCTGGGCATCCTCGCAGGCCAGCAGGGCACAGTCCTGTGGGCAGAGCTGACATCCTGCGAAGGGACAGCCCTCCCCAGGCCCTGTTCAACATCTGCTGTGGACGCTTCGAGGGCCCGCAGAGGAGGCACAGTGCCTGGAAAGAAGACGACGAGTGTAGTCCCTCTGTGGGCTGTGCGCCCGTTACTGTGCTAGGAAGTTAGAGGCCCGAATCTCGGCTTTTTGTTCCTCCAAAGGTAGTCGAAGGTCCCTATTAATTCATATTAATTGTCAGCTAGCTCAAGACCGCGCTCCCGAATTCTTACTGGCAATCACCTGACTCATACATGATGGCTAAGGCATCTACTAGCATTTTAGCAACTAAAATCCAGTGGGCAGGGTCCTGCGTTTTGGTTTTTTGTTTTGTTTTTTCTAATTTATTTTTGAATCTTCTTTGTGTCACTTGCACATCTGAGTCAAAACATCCTTTAAATCAGAGTTTCAGTGAGAAGTTTCAAGACAAAAGCCTTAAACGACATGCAACTGTAGATCTCACTGACCACGTGGGCTTAAAAAGATCAAATAAAAACCAGAACGTTTTCTTAAAATAGAACAGGAGAGCACCTCATAAAAGGCAAATATGTCTAAATGAACTGGGACTAAGAGAAAGGCTTCTGTAGGTGCCACCATTCACTGTCCCCGCTGTCTGACAGGGACAACCCCAGTGGGGCCGGTGACAAGTGAGCTGTAAAGCACAGTGGCCCCCTTCCTGCAGGGCGCCTGAGCTAACCTGCGCTGTTTCCTGGGAGGCTTGGCCCCACACTGCTGGCGGGGCAAAGACCCAACTCAATATCAAATCCAATCATCCCCGGAAATCACTGCCCTGTGTCGGCTGTGGCTTCAAGCTGCCTCCCAGATGCCGCGAAACTGCTTAGCAGACCCCTGCTTAGTCTAAGATTGGACATTCAGCTCAGATTTCCTTCTATGAAACAGCAATAATTTTCAAAAGAGGATAAGCCCAAGAGAAACGGATAAGAAAACAGCGTATAACCATAAACATCTCCTTGCAAACATACAGTTCACAGAGCTGAGGTGCCCATGTTCAAGCTGCTGAGATCACACTATTACTATAAGAAAGAAGACCATCATGACAGATCAGGGCAAGAGTATGCCTGACTCCTTTCTTCCTACTTATTTATTCATTTGCCCAGAGTAGCTGCTGCGTGTCAGGGCGAAAAGGAGATTTCTTTGGACAAAGTGTCAAACTTGAGTTCAGCTCAAGATGACTGACAGTCCCTGGGTAATAAGGTAAATGCCCAGGGGTGATAATATGGACCGAGAGTCCCTGCATGTAATGTGAATGCCAGGTGGTAACAGTGTGGACGAACAGGCCCTCTATTTATTGCAAATGCCCGGTGGGTGCAAGCAGTGTGGAGCAAAAGCAGGCTCCGGAGGGAATGCTGAGACCCAGGAGAGGACTACTCGAGATACAGTCAGGAAGTCAAGTCCTCTCCAAGGAGACATTTGCACACATTTGCACACAGAGGGACAGAAACCAGGAGTGACCATTCGCACACTCAGAGACAGGACAGCAAAGCCCACAGGTGAAAACAGGCCAGGCAAGCCCCAGGACAGACCGGGTTCCGGTGCCGCTGAGCACGGGGCAGGGGTACAAGTGGGCGGCCGAGGTCCAGCCATCAAGGCGTATAAGCCTCAAGGCTTCAGGTCCTGCTCTTGGTCTACCGAGTCGCTCTCAAAAACAGCTACTCCCAACACCCGCTGCTTAATTTCAACTTAAAATTAAATACAATGTAACATTCAGTCTCTCAGTCCCACCAGCCACATTTCAACAGTCCCACTGCGATGACCACATTGCAGAGCAAAGTCACAGAGAACATATCCTTCATTCTAGAACATTCTTTGGGACCACACTGCACAAGATTTTTGGCCCTTGGCATTTTTTTTAGTGTGTTTTGCACAAGAGGGTATTGAACCTGGAGTGACAAGGCCCAAAGTTAGGCTTTAAAAGGCTCACCAACTAATCTCTGATGAAAAGATCCTTAGGGGTAAGGACAGAAGAAAGAGGACCAGTTTGAAGGCTATTAAAGTAGTCAGGCCATTGCCACTACGATGTCAGTGACAGATGCAGCTAAAAAAACAAAAGCAAGATCTGGACTGAGTCCTGGGACAGAATGAAAAGCACTGCGGGTCAATGGGGTGTGCGGCACTCAGGAAAGGAGCCTGGCTTCAAGGCTTCCTGCCGGAGCATCAGGAGCAGGAGGGAGCATCAAGTAAGCAGCCAAAAAATAATGAGGGAGTGTAGTGGACATCGGAGCCAGAAAGTGAAACGTGGGGACAATATGCTACACTTAAAAAGCAAGATGAAAGTACTCAGGACGACAAGCCTGGAGGGTGAAGGAGGAGGTGACAGCTCTCGCTGAGTCACGTCTGCACCGGCTGATTAGACTCTTCTCTAGCCCAGAGCGTCACATGCCAGCTTCTGGCCGCTGATAACCACTCCTCTGCCACTGACAGACTAGCTAAAAGTAACTGAAAAATGGCCATAGAAGCCGAAGCACAATGCGTGAATGTAGTCACACAGACTCTGCCGACGCCACACACGAGCCATGTGCACTGGCATCTTCGGGACCTTTTGCTGAGACCCAACACTGGAGACTTCTTGTCATAGCTGTGACCTCCCAGCTAGTTACCCTGTCTCTCTGAGATCATGCCCTGCACTGCTGAGTGAGCTTGCTTAGTTCTAAGTCTATTAAGAAGCATGTCTTAGCCTCGCTGGTGACCACAGCCACCAGTTACTTGGGACCGTGTATGCCGTGTGCTGTGTGACTAAATGGAGCATTCAAAAGACACCCTAACTTGTAATCATTGACCACTCACCACTGATCACGACAGGGAGGATGACTGCAGAGCATCGAGCACCCCCACTCTGAATTGTTAAGTCTGAGGTGCCTCTGATTCCTTCACGGAGACACGAGTCAGCCACCAGGCATTTAAGTGCAGGGAGAGAATACTATTTTTAAGGAACAGCATCTCATTTGCTAAAATACATGATTCAGATTAGCAGCAGAAATCAGGCCCTTTGAAAAGATAGCTGCATTCTCCAAGATTCCACATGGAAGTTCCACCATCAGAGGCTTCCAGAAATGGGAAGGAACGCAGTGTGCTGACTCGTAAAGGTTAAGCGACTGCAAACTCCGGAGTGGAAAGACAGGACATGGGGAGAGGAGTTCACAATGTCAGAAACCGGAAAGCAGGGCACAGAGCAAAGCTCACCTTCGTTTTGTTTTCTTCCGCGAGTCCAGGGGTGTCTGTGTCTGGCGGGTAGGCCAGTGTGACGTAGACGTTGTACGGCTTCACCTGCAGCTCAGAACAACACAGGCCCTTCAGTCAACAGGATGCAATTCCGCGTGAGCCCTCAGCAACCCCCCGAGGCGCCAGACGTGTCGTGACTGCCACCCAGGCTGCCTCAGGGGTGACAAGGCACCATGGTGACTCTGTAAAGGGAGCGCTGAACACCCCCGAGCCTGGAAACCAATCTTCACGAAGATCTCTTAGACACAAAGGCGAGCAAGCTCACCTCAACCCCTACTGGGGGAAGAGCTGACCCTTAAGGAGGTCAAATTCGACCTTCGACCTGTCTTCCGATCCCAAGAACCAGGCCAAGGTCCCAGAGTGGCCCGAGGACAGCAGACACCAAGTGTCTGCACCCCGCCCTGCCTGCCACCCAGGCACCATGTCAAAAGCCACGGACAGACATGCTCTCTGACTTCCGACGGCAAATCTGTTTTCCTTCATGGCTGCTTCTGAAACTCGTTACCTTGATTTAATCTACAAAACATGTGGAAATTTTCCAAGTCCCTTCCTCTTCGTGCACCAGCCCAGACCCCGGGCAGGAATTATACGGAGAGAGGTTTGTTTACTCAGGAACTCCTGTGAGGCCAACCTGCCCATCGGGGCTCGGGAGTCACCTCCGTCTTCCACACAGGGTTCTCCCTCTGGGTGGAATTCCCAAGTCTGCCGAGCCACGTCCCTCCTGTGCAGACGGTCTCCACCCTTACTGACAAGCAGAATCTCCCCACCTTCTCTTCATGCTCCCTCACTGACCTGGAACTCTTATCTCTTTCCTCCCAAGTGGAATAATGGGTTCTCAGGCTGGTTTATCTCACCACCAGTTCTCACCACTTCACCTCCCTACTCACAAACACACCTCAACAATTCCAAAGATCCTCCTACTCCCTCAGTCAAGGTCACACCCTTTACAGAAGCCGGTCTGCAGGAGCCCAGCCCCGTGGCTTTCCTCTGCTTTTGGCTCAATGTTGAGGCCCCACCTAGGAGGCTGGAAGCGATGGGTCATCGGTGGATAGGCAGGTCACTGTGTATCTCAAGGTTAAACAGACAGCACAGATTCCTCATGGACAGCCTCTGAGCGCACCCAGGGTGCCATTTTATTATGTAGTCCCTTTTGAGCCTTTTGAGACAGGGGACAACATGGTGGGTTTCACCTTCTTGTCCCCCATAGTCACCAAGCTATGACTGACGTCACCCTCCTTTCAAGTCCCAATCACCTTACTATAATTAAGCCACCGACCTTGAATTCTCAGTGTTCCAGTTCCCAAGAATTACTCGACAGCCCAGTGCTCTAAAGTCTCATCAACAGCTAACACATGCAAGCCCTCTGGAGACAGCACAGAAGAGAAGGGACATTGTGCATCATGCATTCTGAGATCACTAAGTACTTTCTGGACCCAGCAAGGAGGAGACGGAATATGACCCCAGCTCCTCACAATGGCTGATGTCATCTACCACTAACTTCTAAAGCCGGGAGCGCAGAGCGGGCAGGGCGAGCCGCAGTGAAGTCCTGTCCTCCATGCTGACATGCACATGAGCTGTCTCTGCCTCTTTCTCCTTCTTCTGTATCTGATCTCTACAGGAAAGCCTTGTCTGAGGAATGTTTCAGACTCTGCGATTTTCATTTGCTCAAAGATCCAACCCCAAACAGGCTACCAGACCCCTGGGACGTGGGGCCCGTGACACTTGCCCCCTCGCTCCCTGGGGAAGCAGTTGCAAAGCCTGGAGGTGGAGGTGGGAGAGGCAGAGAAGCATGTGGGCCGGAGACACCGGCCCAGCTGCTCACATAGGTAGCTGGAGGTTGGCGCCAGCCAGGGCTCCTGAGCAATGTCTTTCCCACTTGCTTTATACTGACTTTAGAAATCATGTCCCTCAGCTCCTCAGGACAGGAGCTTCACACACATACACCAAAGCCAACAGGACCCAGGTCATTCTTGCTGCCCTCCGCCCTTCCTCAGGCTACGGAAGGACTGAAAGGGACCTGAGTCACTGTAAGACAGTAGGTCAAAGCCGTGCTTCTCAAATCCAAGGTTTATGACTGAGCTTCCAAAAGATGTAAACAGCTTTTGCTAACTGCTCTCCGGGGAAGAGACCACAGATGGCTGGGTTGGGAGAAAGCAGCCTAGTTTCCTTGAATCTACTGATCCATAACACCAGCAGAAGCGGGAATGTATGCGGGTGGCTTCACAATTCTTGCTAAAACAGAGCTGGCTCCCAGAAATCAACGCTTTTTCTTTCTTTCTTTTTTTTTTAAGGAAAGGTGCAGGCAGGAAGGAAAGCAAGCAGGCAGGTAAGCAGGCAGGAAGAGAGAAGGAGGAAGCATTTTATTTCATTTTTATTTAGTTGTTCACACTGGTTGTTCCCCACCAGACCCGGGACTCGAACCCAGGGGTATGTGGCCAGTCAAAAGCAACTGACCCAACTGCTGCTCCATCAGGACAGGCCAATCGACGCTTTTTCTAAGAATAGGGGAGCCAGGGCTCCACCGATTGCCTGCAAACCTAGCAAATCTGCTCCTCTGTGTATCTGCAGACTGAGCATTATCACACATACCATCCTGGGGTCATTTTCTCCCTTGACCTGACCTTGGCCTCAATCAGAAAGACAACCACTTGCCTAAGAGCTGATTTACAGTCCAAATAATCCCATATACAATGCGTTCTCCCTCACCCACAAAGACCTGTGGGCTAGAGGTTACAGATATTACAGATGCCTCACAGTTCAAGTTTGAGCTCTGGACTGCAGTGGGAAAGAGGTTGTTGGTGGGAGGGGAGCAGCAGAAAGGAAGGCACTTATTTTTCTTTTCTTTGGTCTTTGCTACCAGATCTAGAACTATAATCTACCTTAGAAGCCTCCGAAAATCTTTCAGTGATATATATGTTTCTTAAAAACGGAGTAAACGAAAAAAGACCTCCCCCCCCCCCACAAAAAAAAAAAGGCAAAAAAGCATTCTCTTGAAATTACTCATTGCTCATAAACCTTTCCAGGATGTGACTTTAGCTGGGGGTGAATGTGGGCTGGATGGGCGGCAAGGTGGAGAGTTAACTAGAGCACTGAGATTATCACCAGCACTGAGACTGAGCAATGTGGTAGCTTTCGTCCACGGCAAACACAACCAGCTCGACCGCACAGACTGGATCATCCAGGTTTCAGACACACCAACGCCCCAAGTGTGTCAGAAAGCGACTGTTTTGATCTAAGTGCTACGATGAATAAATCGATTTCAGCGACTGAATGTATTTTCTCCCACATCTGCTGTTCATGGTACTGGTCTCCTTTGTTGTTTGTGGACTGAGCACAAGTCTACTGGAGCTGACACGTAGGCAGAACTAGGGCAGACGTGCAAGTCCAGGCCAGTTCCTCCCACGAGAATCACACTTGTCAGAGACTCCAGGGGCTGTCTTACTGGCAACTCACTTGTTCTTCCTTCTGGATTAGCATCTCCATCCTCTCTGAAGTCCTACCAGGTCGCCCTAAGACATGAACCTAATGTCGCTCTGAATCGTCACATTTAAGGACAAGAAGCCCCGCGGAGCAGAGTCTTCATTTTACAACACCCTGTCACCTTCCAAGTTTCCAAGATCAAAATGAAGGACGAAGACAACCAGCCAGAAGAATCAGGCAACTTGTTTGTTTTGTTTTGTTTGTTTTTTTAAAGAGGGAGGCAGGAAGGCAAGTAGCAGGTAGGAAGGAAGAGAGAGAAGGAAGAAGTATTTTATTTATTTAGAATTTTATTTATTTAGTTGTTCATTTGAGCTGCAGGCCCCACCCTGGGCAGAGAACCCAGGTCCTGCGACTGTGTGTGGACACTGCCCCAAGCATGGGCTTAACACCTGAGCCATCGGGGGAGGTGGGCGGGGGCGCCAGATCAGGAAACCTCTAACCTGGAGAACAGACACATCATCTGCCCAGAAGCCAGCAGAAGAGAAGGGACTGAAAGGCTTGGACTATTGCACTATTTTGTACTATTTCTGTGACCAATTAACAATGTGAGGCTTTGAGTCAATCGATAAAACTCCTTGAAAGCCCACTGTTACTACCTATAAGGTAGCATAACAACATTTGCCTCACTTATTTCATCAAATTGTTGTAAAAATAAAATGATTATTCACAAGGGACTTTTCAAAGTGAAAACTGCAAAACAAATACTGGGGTATTTGCTATGGTGAAGCAACGGTTCAGTCAGCTGCCTGCGGCCTTGCACAGTCCACACACATCCCAAGGACCTGGGATTGTGTCCCGGGGTCAGGGGAACAACCAAGATGGACAACTAAATAAAATAAATAAATTTATTTCCTCCTCTCTCTTCCTGCCTGCCTGCCTGCCTCTGCTCACCTTTATTCCTGCCTGTGCCTTTCCTTTAAAAAATGGTTTAAAAAGAAATTCTAGCTGGAATTTTAGTTGGAAAATTTCACAGCCAAACACACCCTATTGGCTAAGCATTTTATAATGACCTATTCTTGATTAAACGTAATAGGCAAGCTGATGAAGATGGCATCTGTGGCTGGTCCCTTTGGGATGAGAAGCTATCAGTTCCTAAGGGCCCATCCGATTTCTGCCGCAACTCAACTGCAGCCAGGCCAGTGCCGGCTCGATCAGTGTAGAATCTTCTCACACCACTTAGGTCTCACGGGGCATCTCCTACAGCAGCGGTCAGCAAACCATGGCCAGAGGGCTGAATCTGGCCCGCCACTTGTTTTGTTTTGTATCATGTTTATAGCATTATGAGTTTCAGGTGTGTGTGTTACAACATCCCGCCACCACAGCTGACGCCCTTCACCTGCCCCACCCCCCGCCTCCCACCCCCCTTCCCCTCTGCTGGCTTCTTGCACCTGGAACGCAGCCACACGCTCTCCCTCTGCATCACGTGGGCTGCCTTCCTATCACAGAAGACTTCAGCGTTACAGCAGAGATCACCTCGCCGAAAGGCTACAAAACTTACATCTGACACTTTACAGAAAAAATGTAGCCAATCTCCTACCTAATCATTAAACAGGACAAGCCTGCCCACCCTCAAACATGCTCTAAACTATAAGGTTGGCCATCACCAATTCTCTTCTGGGTTTTTAATGTCATGAAGCAGTGTCTTTCAAGCTATACTTCAAGAGAAGACATTTACTTTGGCTTTTATTTTCTCTTTCTCTAAGGGAAAGGTGCAGGGATGAAGGCAACTAGGCAGGCAGGCAGGAAGAGAGAGGAGAGAGAAGCACTTTATTTTATTTTGTTGTATATTTTAGTTGTCTCTCTGGCCCCAGGTCTCCAACCTGGGTCCTTGGGATGTATGTGGACTTCGTTGGGGGGCCTTATCCACTAGGCCATCAGGGCACACCTACCTTGGCTTTTTCAATACATGATTTTGGCATCTGTCTTGACAGATGATGCCTCCTAAACATCCCCACGTACCAACAGAAGTCTGCTTCACGCCGCTGAGATGAGGTTGTCACACAATGACAAGCCAGCTGAAATCCCTACCACATCCTTCCTCCACAACATGTTCTCTTCATTGTGAAAATAAGAAGCATTCACCTTCATCAATGTTTCTTTAAGATACTAAAGTATAAGCAGTAAGAGAGCCAAATGAAGTTTCTGTCTTGCTCCATCATTTTACAAATAAGTAAGTGCAGAGAAAGTTGAATGATTTGCCTAAAAGCTGAGAGCGAGACCGTCATTGACTTACTCTCATCACTCAGATGAATTTTGTGATTCGGTCATAAAGGGCAGATCTTTTCGTTAAAGGACCATCTCTATAGAAGAAAATACCTGGTTAGGCACCTTCACAGTCTTCGACTAACACTACCGTGAAGCATTCCTTGGGCTGTGTCTTACACAGGGGCGGCGAAACCACGTCGGGTTTGTTTCCGTCTCACCGTAATCTTGACGCAGTGAAAAATGCTAAATGCAAAGAGATTGAGCCGGTTCTTTCACGAGCTGGACACTAGCGTGTCGCACGCCCTGTCCGAGAAGGCCTGAACGCGAGCGGAACGCACTGGAGCCGAGAGGCAGAAATAGCAAACCGAAGTGGCTTTACCTCCATCTGCAAAGCTTCGGCCAACCCCTTGAGGGCAAACTTGGATGAAGAGTAGGCCGTGTAGCCAAACAGTCCCAGCTGTCCCGCCTGGGACGACACAAAGACGATCCTGCCCACCCGGCGCTCCTTCATGGTGGTGATGACGGCGCGACTCGGGTACACACTGCCCAGGTAGTTGACACTCATGAGCTTCTGCAAGGAACACACGGGCCACGTGAGTGAGCGACAGACAAAGGTCAGAGCCCCAGGGCTGAGTGCCCACCCTCCTGTCCAGGTTAGTGTCCTCAGCCGGAGCCCACTGCCAGGACTTGAGCTCTGTGGGGTGAAGGAATGATTGAAGGCTCTTGCCGGCAGGCGCACCCGTGTGCAGCCTATTTCAGCCTCGTGTGCAGCCTATTTCAACCTCTGAACAAGCAGTGGTAGCTTTGCTGAAATCTGTCAAAAGTACTTTTCTCTTTATAAAAAAGTACACTGCATGGTGTGGAAAATACTTTTTGAAAGACAGTTTCGGGTGAGCCCTGGTGGCTCAGGCGCTAAGCTGGCAACTGGGGTGTAGACCATGTTAATCCCAAGGACCCAGGTTTGTGACCTGGGCCTGGAGGGATCAACCAAAACTGGATAATAAATAAAAATGCTTCCTCTTCTCTCTTCCTCCCTGCCTTCTTGCCAGACTACTCTCGTTCCTACCTGGCAGGCTGCTTTCCTCGTGAAAAAATAAAAAGGATAGTTTCCAAAGGTTTCCTGCCCTGACCATAGCAAGTTCTCAATGATTATTGGTTCTTAGGATATTAAGTGCCAAGATTATTTCCCCTTATCTTTGAAACTCTTAAAAACTAGTCATCATTTAAATATCTAAGAATACTTGCAGTAAAATGCTTATTTTAGGTGCACCCTGGTGGCTCAGCCATCATCTAAAGCTGCAGGTCCACGTATATTCCAAGGACCTGGATTCATGACTACAGGCCGGGAAGGACAACCGACAGGAACAACTGAATAAATACTTCTTCATCCTCTTTCTTTCTGTCTGCCTGTCTCTACGTGCCTTCATTGCTGCCTGTACCTTTTCTCTTTAAAAAAAGAAATAAAAGGTTTGTATCTTAAAGTCTTCTAAACATAGTAACCCTATTATTTTATCAAACCAAATACTTCACTGGGGAACCCTGTGTCCATCAGAGAATGTTAATTCAATAGGCTATTAGGTTACATTTGGAAATGATGACCACATACACCACAGAGGAAAACATTGATGCTATAAATTTAGAAAAAGCAGAGGACGGACTGTCTATACAATGTGACTGAACTATTTCAAATATTAAATAAAACCATGTGCTCAGGTGTAAAACCAAAGAAGTGGAGAAAAAAATAAGTGATCGTATGAGGAATAAGGAAAATGACAGCAACGACATTTGGGAAGTTGAAAAACAGAATCACGACTGATAACTATCTAAGCAGAAAGCTGAAAGCCAAGTCAGAGCAGAGACACTAAAAAGCAGGAAAAAAGTATACCAGAGGATGCCCAAGAGCCTCCGGCAGCACCAGGTACCTTATGGGCGGAAAGGGTATCAGTACGAGTTTATTTAACAGTCAGGCAGGTCCCAATTACAACCAGCGACCTCAACGCCCATCTTCCGGTTCGTGAAAGAACAAATGGGCACGAGATCAGTAGGACGCAGGTCTGCGTGATCTCAGCCAGATGGGCCTCTGACACGGACAGACAGATGCAAATAGCAGTCTGCACCTCCTTTTCAAGTGCATATCGAATGCCCGCAAGCGAGACTATCTCCTGGGCCGTAACCAAGTCTCGAGAAAGTTAAAAAGGATTCGAATCATAACAAGTACATTCGCTGACCACAGTGGAACTGAAAGGGAAATCAGCAGAATGGTTTCCAGAAAATCACCCAAATATTTGGACACAAAATAACACACTGCTAAACAACCCAAGGATCAAAACAGAAATTAAAAGGGAAATAGAAAATATTTTTAGTTGACAGAAAATTAAAACACCCATCAAAACACGTGGGATGCTGTCAGAGCAGTATGTCGGTAGAAATCTGTAGCACTAAATATCTGTATTAGAAAAAAAAGAAAAGTCCCTCAAATTGAAGACCTCACCTTCCACCTAAAGAAACTATAACGAGTACATTAAACAAAGCAGAAGAAAGTAGCTAATAAAAATGAGAGAAAATAAATGAAACAGAAAACAGAAAATCAATAAAACCAAAAGCTGTTTATTGAGAAGATCAATAAAACTGATCCACTTCTAATCAGGCTGGTCAGGAAAGACAGCAGATACAAATAAAAAATACCAGAATGGGACGGTAACAACAGTGGCACGAATTCTATGGAGAGTAAGAGGATCAAAAGGAAATTAAAGAATAACATTATACCAGCAAAGTCAAAGACTTAAACGAAAGAGACAAAGTCCTTGAAAGACACAAAATTCTACCAAAATTTGCTCAAAAAAGAAGGCATAGCAGCCCTGTGTGGGCAGCTAAGGGACAGATGCAGAATCCAGGGAGCCTATTTCCTGATCTAGGACGGGGGCGGCTGTGGGCAGGTGGGCACGAAGACACAGAGACAGCCCTGCATCTAATAAAGAAAGTGAATGCTGTGCCCTTCCCACAAAAAAGACACAGGGCTTCCCTGGTGAATTCCGCCAGACATTTAAGGAAGAACAATATTCATTCTATACAAAGTCTTCCTGAATACTGGAAAGGGAATAACCCCTAATCCTACTATGAGGTCAGCATTACCCTTCTATCAAAACCAGAAATAGCAAAGAAAGAAGACTACAACTAACATCCCTCGAAAATGCAGAAATGATAGTATATCATCACCCAGAGGGGGTGTAGCCCAGGAATGCAAGGATGGTTTAACATTTGAAAATGAGGCTATTGATTCATCAGATTAACCCACTAAATGGGGGCCTAAAAATCTTTGATGAAATTCAACAGTGACTCCTTACATAATCTCTCTGTAAAGCAGGAATAGGAAGGAACTTCCTCAGCTTGGTAAAGGACACCAGCTAAAAGCACAAAACCACATCCAAGAGCCTACTGAAAGGTAAAAGACTGAAAACGTTCTCCCTAGGATCAAAAACAAGAGAAGAATGACTGCTCTCAGCACTTCCAGTCACAGGTAACGGCAGTTCTCGTCAGTGCTGTGTCGTTTACAGTAGCATCAAAAACAGGAAATACTGAAAAACGATGTGCAGGACGCTTACACTGAAAACTACGAAACATGGCCAGGGAAGTTAAACAACCTCTAAGCAAAGAGAGATACAGACTGCTTATGTATCAGAAGATTCAAAATATTTTTGTACTAGTTTATTTATTTCTGTTGTTCTGAGTCTTGAACCCAGGTCCTTGGACTTTAAATGGGCCACACTCCAGTCACCGGCTTAGTGCCTGAGCCACCCGGGATCACCAGAACATTCCATACTGTTGACAATTCTCCCCAAATTCTCTGCAAATGTATAAAATGAGTGCCACCCAATCAAAACTTTAAAATAACACTTATTCGTGTCCACAGGGAGATAAAAGAAGCTATGGCTCCAAGAAATCATAAAGAAAACCAGGAAAAGGGAAATTAAAAGTTGCCATTATCCAAGAGCAGGACCAGCTTGGGGACCCACCGGCAGGGCTCAGAGGTCTCAGCACGTAGCTGTATGAGGGATGGAGATGCTCTCGAGAGAAAGGGTAGAGAAACAGCAAGGGCCCAAGGCAGCCCGGGTCAAAAGCCAGAAGATAGCAGGTGCGAGTCTCCATGTGTCCGCCCCTCCCCACGGAGTCACGGTCGCCTGCTTAATGCCCGGCGGTGTGTTTGTGACATGACTTCCAGAGCATTTCATGTGCCTGTGGACATGCAGTTAACACTAAAGACAACACAGACACATAGCTGAGAGAACATTCCTAGTAGACAGACAGGAACGCTCATCTTCAGAAACCGCATTAGTATGGCTGTGTGTCTGTGTGTGGTTTCCGTTTTGTTTCTTTAAGAGAAAGGTGCAGGCAGGAATGACGGCAAGCAGGCAGGCAGAAAGAGCAGGAAGAAACATTTTTACTTAGTATTTTATTTAGATATCCATCTTGGCTGCTCCCCCAGGCCCTGGAATGTGAATGTGGGTCCTTGGGATGCATATGGATGTCCTTTGGCCAGAGGCGGCGGACCTAACCACTACTCCACCAGGGCTCACCAAAGCAGTGGCGCTTTCTAACAGAGCTCCCTGACAATGAGCCCAAACCTGGACTTGACAAGAACAGTGAAGGCTTTGGAGGGCTGAGGATTGCCTTCAGCCCTGGGGACCAGCTCTGTCCCATGAACTGGCCAAGCACTTCCACCTCAGGCCCTCGCACCTACAGGCTCTTCAGCCTGGGTCTCTCCAGTCTCCCTGCATTTCTCCTTCTGAGTCAGACCTCAAACTGGCCTCCATTCCACACTAACGGAGCCCCTCTGCTCTTTGGCGGTGACCGTCCCTGCCGCTGTCCTCACAACCCTTAGCCCAGTCAGGAACCACACCGCCTGCTCCTGCGTGGTCGGTCCCATCCTCTAAGGGTCTAGACTTCGTTTTCCTGCTCACTGCAGCACAACCAGGACCTGGCTTTCTGGAATGTTGGTGAGTTGGATGCATAAAAGGAAAGGATATTCATATTTGCTCTGCAGGGACCGTGAGCTAAGCGACAGGCCTACGTTATGAAACTGGACCCTGACAGATCAGTTCAGAGATGGAAGCTGAGGCTGAGAAAAGAACGATCTGCCTGAGCTGCAGCAAAACGGTGGGAGCTGACACCACCCAGCCAAAGACTGAGCGCCGGTTTAGTTGATGCCAAAGTCCCGTTGCTCCAGTGCCCCACGCTGCTGGGGATAGAGCAAGTCAACTGTCCCCGTGGGTCTCGGTGTGGAGAAGTGGCAGAGAGGAAAGGAAGGACACAGTGTGAAAAGGAGGCTGAAGGCTGAGATTGAGGGTGTGTGGTTTTTGTTTTTCATCATGCTTCACGCTCCAGATATACGTCTGACCCCTCCTGCCACCCGTCTCACATTTTCTCCTCCCCTGATGCCCCGCTGCTCTGACACACACTGAGCATCTTCTATTCGTGCTCACTACTACATCCCACAAACATGCACTCAGTTCTCCTCGTTCCTCCATCAGACACACTCAGAAACAACTCCTAATCCCTCTGCCCTGCACAGACACGCCCGCTTCCCAAAGGCCTGGCTGGATACCATGTGCTTATCGCGGCCTTGGAGCTAGACCAGGCCTGTTCTGCTGCCTTCCACTCAGCCAAGCTAAGCCGGCTAATACACACACACGCACATGCACACGCACACGCACACACGCACACCACCACTGCCCCCCTCACTCCTCTTTTTCTGGCCACCTCCAAAGACTTCCCTCACCATTTCATGCCGAGATTACAACTATTTCTCCAACTGAATTCCTAACAGCTATTGAAATTGTCTTTAAAATTTCCCTCTCATTACTTACAGGTACGCAGGTCAAGACAACTCTCTTTTATTATGCCAACTTGCCAAAGGAGATTTAAGACACTCGAGTCCCAGAGTGCCCCGGTGACTCAGGCGCTAAGCTAACAGGTGGGGTGTGGACCATGTACATGTGGAGACCAAGGGGCACATCCCCAGGCTAGGGAACAGCCAAAGAAATAAACAAAAAATTAAAAGTGCCCTCCCTTCCTCCATCCTTCTTTTTTAAGAAAGGTACAGGCAGGGATGAAGGCAAGTAGGCAGCCAGGAAGAGAGAGGAAGAAGACGCACTGTATCTTTTATTTAGACATTCACTTCAGTTGCTCCCTGTCCCTGGGTCTTGAACCTGGGACCCTGGGAGATGTGGAACTGCTCCCAGGGACTAGAACCCTGGGTCACCAGGATGCAACGCTTCCTTGCTTCTTTTTAAAATTCTTCTTCCTCTTTTGCTTTCCTTCCTCTCAACCAACAAACAAATAAACCTCAAGTCCCAGCTAAGTCACCACTTCCACTGGCATCTGTACTCTCCTGACTAGTCAGGTTCAGGGTGGTCTCCAGACTACCAGAAACAAGTCTCCAGATGCCAGTCCAGCAGTCTCCTTTTCTAAAGCGGGGAAAGCCATTTAACTCTGCAGAAGAGCATTCAAACTTCATTACTACAATGGAGACTCGGCAAAACGTTAAGAAGCCTGATGCAATGGTCAACTAAAACACGCTGGGCACTCAAGAAAGAGGACCACCTCAAATATCCATTTCTTTAGGGCTGGAATGAATGACAGAGAGATCCCATGGCCAATCTGTTTAAAAATATAAACATAACAATGATGTTGAATCTTTTTACCTTGGTTTGGGAAATCTTGAGAGTCTGGCTCTTGAACTTGTTTGGTTTTTCACTGTGAGAACTACTGATGCTTGACATGAAATTCCAGTACCTTTAAGTGACAAGGAAGTCACTTAAAGATGGTACCTCAATGACTCCTCATGGTAGTCTGTGGTAGCCTGGGAATTTCATTCATTCCTCAGAGAAACCGGTTCAGAGACTTATCTAAACTCTTATTGAAGCTGGGTGGTCGTGGCACTGGGCCAAAACCTCGCCCAGACTCCCTCTAGCCTTCAAGAGCGTTAGTGAGGTCCCAGTGCATTTCACCTACTTCATTCATATTCTGCCCAGGACCCTGCTCTGCATTTCCTGCAGGGGCCACCACCCAAAGAGCAAAGAACCAGATGTTCACTTACTTCAAAGGTACCAACTTCAAGATCTTCAAACTTTCCTGCAATTGCCATTCCTGCACAGTTGACAAGCATGTCCACTGGGCCCAGTTTCTCCTGAGCCTGGTGACGTTGACCGGACAGGCGTTGAGAAAGAGAAAAGAAAATTACTTAGTAGCGAATCAATGCCAACAAATAAAATCTACAGAAATATCAAACCCATAGGGAAGATTTACCAAGTCCAAGTCACATAACAAGATGGCCAAGGCCAATCAAAAGGCAAGGGAATTAACTCCAATGAGCCCAACCTCTTACTTGTTTTATGACATTCTCTACTTGGTTATAGTCTTGAGAAACATCCACAGATATACACAGCACCACCTGTGAGAAGGGGAAAACAATAATCAACACTACACAGAGGAATGTAATGAATTTTCAAAAATGTTTTCATTAATGCCAAAAGCTTTCCAACTGATACAGGAGTCAATTTCCGAGGCACACATTGCAACCTTTGAAATTTGACTATTACTAGAGTCTAATTGTCTTGGCAATTTTGAGCAAACTCAAAAGAATGTTTTAAGAACTGTTGATCAAAGGGAATAACTTTCAGGTATAAGGTGAATGGTTTCTGGGGATCTGATGCAGAGCACGGTGACTATCGTCAATGACACAGGTGGCACTTGAGAAGAGAGCAGACTGAAGTGCTCTCACCACAAAATCTTCTGGGTAACGATGCAAGGGGGTGGGTGCATTCCTCCACTGGATTGTGACAAACACTTCACGACTCTTGCATAAAATCATCACGTCGATCCCTTAAGTCTTTACAATTTGTCTTTGGCAACTGCACCATAATAAAGATGGAAACAGAAAGAAATGCAGCAGGGCTCCTCTGGAAACGCCATTCATCCACAGTAATGGAAGCAGACCAGGGTCCCCCTCAGTCAGGAGAGGAAGGGACTGACATGTTCTGTTGCTGGATCTCCACGGTACTTTTGTGAAGTGGGTCAGCAAAGGAGAGTCGACTAGGATGATGGAAAACACTCCATGGAGTCACCCTCCAACCTGATGGAGTCCCTGAGCCTAGACCTTCGAATGGCCATTGAAAACCTAGTAGCTCGAGACAGACTAGAGACATGCCTTGAGAGGGGGAATAAATAAAATCTTCCACCAGGCTGTGGTTCTGACTCACCCTGGGTCTGAGCAGATGCAGAATAGCTAGGACTGACCTGAAGGTGACCTTGCATCGCCGTTTCTGAACATGCAAAAACAGGACCTGGCATGAAGAAGGGTGGCACCTGTGCAGTGGACGTGGAGTCTTCCCTGTATTGCCTGGTCAATCACCTGGCAATCGCCCCCCGCTTTCAGAGCACCCCTTGAGCAGAGCACTTGAGGAGGCAGTGCTTTATCACACACTGCCTCCACCGCCTCCTCATTTGTGACAAGCAATGACGCCTTCCTGTTTAAGGAAACTTTGGTCTGTGTCTTTGGGCCCACACTCACCAAGGGAACAGACTCAGAGGTATGGGTGAGTTTTACAAGAGATGAAGAAATCAAGTTGTACAAGAAAACCTAAGAGACGACACCAGACAGGTCTAGAAAGACATAAAGCGAGTGTCTAGCCGGGGTAGGGATGAAGACGCAATAGCAAGTGGAAGGGAGGCTGGACAGAAAACCGTTCTACTCAGTGTCTTGTCTCGAGCCTTACATACAACAGAAAATTCCAGCAGCAACAGCCCCACTCAGCTGAAACCCACTTCCCAGATGCAAAACACCAAGCTTCCTGGGAAACGAAAATATCCTAACTCCTAACCAGCCAAGATCTCCAAGCTGCCTGGGAAACTGGAAAAACAACCTACACATACCCTCGCCCAACCTAAGTCCACACAAACCCCAGTCCTTGACAATTCAGCGCCGACTCAACTCCCAGACTCTGGCTCCTCTCCTGCTGTGGTAGAGAGTAAATAAATCTTTCTATCACTTGCTCAGAAGGGGGCTTCAGAGACCCTGAGAAATTAATTTCTTAAGCTGGGTGATGAGTGGGTAGTGAGTAATCTGCTATTATGTTTTATACCTAAGTATATATTGAATCATCAAAAATTCCTATACGCACGAAGATGTATTTTTTCCAAAGAAAACTTTAATAGGCCTTTCCTTAACTATTTGTATAATTAAAATCAATAACTGAAATAAAATCATTTTCTAGTAAAGTGCTGTTATTTAATCATTTGTATGTTTGTGAGTCTATGATTTTTACAATAACCTATAAACTGCTAACACAATGCAATTTTGCCTTTAAAACAAGTCTAAAATCTATTTTAATCAGAAAACCCTACATGAGTTTTATGAAGTAAGACAGTTGAAGTCATTCTTTTTTCTTCCTTTTACAACTGTGTTGATGAGCACAGAAAACACATCCTGAACACAGTGATCTTACCTGTTTATCATTAATGGAGTGCTTTTCAATTTCTTTCTTTGCCTCCAACAGTCTGTCCTGAAAGCAACAGAGAATAATGAGTCTAGTGACTGCCTATTTGTCTGCATACTTGCTTGAAAGGAGAGAAAAAGCGATTATTTGTAGAAATACTTCTTACATTCTAGAAACACATGAGAAAATTGCATTTATACTGAGTAGCTATGGGTCACAGTCAACGAAAAAAGGTGTAACGTATGTTATGACTAAGTGGAAGTAAGCTTTCAAATTCATTGCAGAGAAAAATAATAGAAAAATAAATGAACCTCAAAGCACTGGCGCTAATTAACAAGAACAATCACGTGGACAGCAATTCTTCCCAAATACGGTACATGCCACAGTGGAGCAGTGGTTTGTCTGCCACCTCCTACACAGCAGAGTCCACACACATCCCAAGGACCTGGGTTCGCATTCAGAGGTCAAGGGAACCACCAAGATGAACAGCTAAATAAAAATAAAGTCCTTCTTGTCTGCCTGTCTGTCTACCTCCTCACTTTCACTGCTGCCTGCACCTTTGCTTCAGAAAAAAAGTAAATATGGTTAAAAACCACTTTAGATGGGCTGGGTAAAGCTATGCCCTCTGCCGGGCTACTTTCAAGAATACCTAAGACAAGCAAAACTACCCACATAACAGTAATTCCTCCAAGGTCGCACTTTTCCTTGTTTTACTTAGTTTCCAGAAGTCCAATACTGGTTTACAGTACCTTAATTTGCCACAAAAGTTATAATGTAAATGTCTCCTAACAGCTGGAGAGGAGAAAAGGAAGAGCCCTCTGAAAGACATGCTTTCTGAACATCAGTGTGTCTACAATAAAATAATATTGCTCTATTAAGAAAGAAACAACTCAACTTTCCCAAAAACGGAGTGAAATATTACACCACAAAGAAGTTCTTAAGGCCGGAAGGACGTCACCTCCAGCTCTGCAGGGCCAGGCAGTGAGCTTCGGAACACCTGGAGTGCTGGGCCTGCCCAGCTCTTGTTGTCTGTCTCGGATCAAAGACCAGCATTGTCTGAACCTCACAAAAGGCCTTTCCATAAAGGTGGTGATTTCGT
The DNA here is from genome assembly GCA_004363575.1 of Solenodon paradoxus. Classification (NCBI taxonomy): domain Eukaryota; kingdom Metazoa; phylum Chordata; class Mammalia; order Eulipotyphla; family Solenodontidae; genus Solenodon; species Solenodon paradoxus. The sequence continues at coordinate 26,362 of RJWH01002001.1, read as the reverse complement.
TCATGGAAGGTGGGTTCAAGAGCAAAGGAAATGCATCGTTGAAGTTGGGGTAGAAGTAGAAAGCTGCTGAATTTTTAAAAGAAATGATGATTATTCTAGCTCGATCCTCTGTCAGCTCCCCGGGAGCCTGCAGGGCCTGCCATCCTCACTGAGCCCCGCTCATCTGTGCAGCCCACCCTATGCAGTCACCAACATGGCCTTCCTTTTGCAATGGGGACCCTAGGTCCCCAAGCAATGATGCCATGTTCCCTCCATCGGCGCCCCCTTCAGGTCACCATCAGTCACTGTGCTTCCAGCATAGTTATGAGCCAAGCTCCACGCAGGGCAGGGAGCGGTACAGTGGCTACGCAGCCCACCCGGGGAACAAGGGGACTCCATGACCAGGTGCGAAGAGTCTCACTGCTTTAGGTCACACAACAACAGTTGACTTTGAAAAACGGATCTTATGCTGACTTGACTTGTCTCACTCAACTACTAGGGAGAAAGGGGACCCCTGAGAGCAATGAGTTTGACTGGGCTGTCTAACCTGTCCTCAGCACACCATGAGAGAAACACCTGCAGGTCCTCAGGACTCAGCAATCATCCCCCCATCCCCTCTGCTGGTGGGGGTGCTGATCCCCAGCCTCCTGGGCCCAGGGTGCTGTGACCTAGGTCTTGGCATTCCCCACCCACCATCTGCGATGTCTCTGATGCTGCCTTTGGTTGGCACCAAACCTAAAACTGCAGAGCTGACCTGACGCTGAAACCCTGGTTTGACTCAAGAAGCTGTCGCCCTGAATACAATATCCCATGGTTCAGGACTCACACGGCGACACTGGTGCGCCAGCGAGCTGTCGCCCACTAAACATGAGTGATTCCCAGCACAGACGCGAACTCAGGAAGCTTGTACAGCCTCTCTGACTAGCATAAAGTTGAGTGAAAAGTCAGTAATATCCAGCAAGGCTCACCTCGTTTCGGGCAACCAGAGTGATGAATGCTCCCTGTTTATAGCATTCAATAGCAATGCACTTCCCAATGCCACTGGAGCCTCCTGTCACCTGAAAGCAAAGAGAATAAATTGTCTTACCACTTAAAATGTCCCTCCTGTGGGAAGTTAATTTAAAATAACTATGATGATTTGGCACATCCTGGTGGAGTAGCAGTTAGCTCTACCGCTTCTGGCTGAGTGTAGTCCACATGCATCCCAAGGACATGGATTCACATCCTGGAGTTGGAGGGACCAACCAAAATGAAAACTAAATAAAATAAATAAAACGAAGTGCTTCTTTCTCCTCTCTCTTCCTGCCTGCCTGCTCATCTTCATTCCTGCCTGCACCTTCCCTTAAAAAAATAAAAAATAAAAAGTAAAATAACGATGATGGGCTCTAAGATTTTAAATAGCTGCCTAGTACAAAAGCAATATATGATCACATAGAAATGTTGACATTTAAAGCTTTTCTTCTGCACTATGCTACCCCTTATCATCTACACTCAGTCATACTGGCTGTCTCAGTTCTACACTCCAACCACAGGGCCTTTGCACATTCTATTTCCTCTGATGGAACTGCTCTCCGCCCTCTTTTCATGTAGCTGACTAACCTACTCACCCACTGAACCTCAGCACAAATGGCCCTTCCTCAGGAAAGCCTTCAGTGACTGACCTCCCCTTCCCAACTCGACCCACTTTTCAGCAACACACCCTTAGTTCCCTCACTGAATCTAATATCCGTGCATTTATCTCTGTGCTTATTTGATTCAGTCAACTCTGCTATCACTGCTCCACAAACTCCATAAAAATTCCAAGCCTATTTTTGCTCCCTATGCTGTTCCTAGCACTTAGCACAGTGCCCGGTGCATGGGAAGAACTACTGTTAACTGAATAAGACAAGTGCAATACTCTCTTTCTAGTTATTTCCATATGCAAAGTACGTAACATGGGTCAGGGGAAGTGGGAGGCCCAGGCTTGTCAGGTAAAGTAGGTGGGGGAGTGTCAAGAGAGGTGTCTGTCCTTACAAGGTATTACAGACTAGAAAAAGTTATAAAAATAACAACAAAAGGACACACCCTGAGGGCTCAGGTGTTAAGCCTGTGCCTGGGGAGCAGTCCATATACAGCCCAAGGACCCAGGTTCACAGCCCCAGGACAGGGCTGGGGGGAAACAACCAAACTGAACAACTAAATAAATAAAGTGCTTCTTCCTCCTCTCTTCCTGCCTGCATCTTTAACAACAAACAAAAATTTTTAAATCACATCACGTCTTATGCCAAAAAACCAGAAGGCTTTGCAAATATGTTATGGTAGGTGTATCAAAACTAAGTTGATCGTTTCTCTGGAATATCTTGATTATTTCGAGTATTATTTTAGTGTCAGACATAAATCATACGGTAATGAACATCTTTGATTGCTCATGATTTGTCAGTCATCATAAAACCTCCTATGCAGTGCACCCTCTGCCTGGGACTCACTGCAACCTGACTTCCCAGCATTCCCTTGGTGGAAAACTAACCAATCACCTACAGAACGTAGAATGAAAACGCACCGCTGCCTCTGAGGAGCTGTCTGCTCTCTGATATTTTCTGAGTTGTTGTTTTTTTAATAACACCAGATACTCCAATTTCACAGTGACTTCACAGGATCCCTAAAGAGTCCCTGGCTTGTTTTTTATGATGTTCTATATACAGTCTGCATGTCCCTGTTACGCCACACCCTGCCTCGAACATTCATTCCAAATCCTCTCTCTCCCACAGAGGCCAGTCCAAAATCCCTTCTTCTGAAAGCCTTCCTGTGCCCGTCACTTGCAACATGTGCCTTTGGAGCCCAGTCAGATTATAAGTTACTTGATGCACCCAGCACAGGATCTTGCATAAGCAGTTGTTAAATACCCGCCACATCGATTTATAAAAAGTTTATGACGCCACATCTCTGAAACATACTATGCCCAAAAAAAAAACCCTAGTGGATGATACTTCCTATTTGCTACTCAGTGGATGAATGTGAGTTGAAGCTATGAGGTTATTGAGAAAAGGTATATGGTCTAAATTCTATGTAGCTCAAGTCAGCTACTGTTACTCTTGCCTTGCTTTTCCTAGACTGTTATAAGTAAGCTACATACATAAGTTTCTGCACAAAATGAGCAGGGTTCAGTCTGATCACTGACAAGGGTTATGGACCGTATTCCCTAAGTATAAGATTAAGATTTGAATTTTGAATCATGATTCATGGGAAACTAACCTTGTAGTCAAGTCAGCTAATTCTTACAAGGGATCTAAGCAAGCCCATTAGTCAATGGTAGACTATTTTCTTCTTGAATGTTACAGGGAAATATGAGGTTTTCATAATGGCCTGACTGAACTCATGGGGGACACTGAAGACCACAGCTTCATTTCCTTGCCTCATGCCTCCCTTTTGCCAGTCATTGCAAATACTGTGGACATGTCATTATCTCTGTGATCACACCACACACCTCCTAATGAAGGCGAGAGCAGGAGCTGTGCTGGGAGAGCCAGATCCCAGGCAGCTCCAGGTAAGGAGGGGGATTGGATTTCCAAGTTCTCACCAACTTAAAGTTTTTTAGAAACCAAGTGTTTTAAGTAAGTGCATTCCTCTTTAGACTTGTTGCAGTTTTACCACTGCAATGAGATAACACTAGTCAACAAAAACTGCTCAAAAGATGAAATGAGAGTTATGACTCAACTCTGTCCCTGCTCCTACGAAAGCAGATATTCTAAACATTCCCTCCCTCTCCTAACAACACCGGGTCAAGTTCTCACCAATCTCAAGAAAAATAACTACACTTTCACTCTTCTCACCACATCAACAAGGAAGACAGATGTGCGTAGTGTGAATTATTCAGGTCTTCATTATGTACCGTGGTGTATTACAAGAAGCCGAAAATAAGGAATTCTTGCCGGTCCATCCCTGACACGTTACTGCGTCCCTATAATCCACATCATTTCAGAAATTTAGGGCTCTGCAAGCACTGCAAACAGTCCGAAAGAATAAAACTTTTAAAACCCTGCTTTTGAGGATGTGACCCTTTCAGAATGTGGTATGATGGGACAGCTGGGCTTCTCTAAGTGAACTTGCACTCGACTCCCAAGTTTCACCCCAAGAACAGCGGACGTTGGAAACAAACGAGGGAGAAATTAATCAGCTATGCTTTCTGGCGCGCGGACGCTGCTCCGGATTTAAAGCAGACTACCAGGAATGACCCTCTCGTCCCGTCGCAAGGCATCCCCGCAGGGAGACACCATCTGTCACCTCCACCACCAGGAGTTTGGGCTGCAAGCTTAGCAACTAAATCTTATTCAACCCGCGGCGTGCGTGCGAGTCGTGAGATCCAACTAAGAACACGGGTGAGAAGCCGCTGCAATGACTCGGGGCCAGTCGGGGTGCACTCTCTGTCTGACAACGGGGCCTGCCTGCAGAGAAAGGATTTGTGAAGACTTGAGCTCTGGGTAAGAAACAAGTATCCCCGTCGTTCCCAAAGCCAGTTCTGTTGTCCCATCCCTCTGACTCTGAAATGATGGCAATGGAACCACAGCAGCTGACCCCGGGCTTAGCTCAGAGACCTCAGTGTAGTCGGGACAGACGCGTCCCAACGGTGCCACTGGGTTCGGGATAATTTCCCACCAGGTGAGTCACTTCCTGGATCCCTTTGGCAGACGCTCCGTCGCTCTCACAGGCCCCTTCCAGGTCTGAGCAGCCCCGGAGGCAGGGTCCCCTCCCCTGAGGCCCAGCTCGCCCGGACCCGCCCAGGACCGCGCGCCGAGCCCCGAAGGGGGTGCCCTTGGCAAACTTTCTCAGCCCTCCGTTCCTCAGAGGATACCTGGGAAAACCGGAAACAAACACATCTGCATCCCAGGGACGCGCCGGGGAGGTCGCCGGAGCTGTGCTCCGCCGCGGGGCTCTCCAGGCCCGGGGAGCCGACGCCGCGGAGGCCGGGCCCCAAGGCCCTCGGAAGGGACGCGGGGGGCGGGTGTGAGAGCCCCCATCTGGAGACAGGGCGTCCGCGGCCGGGCGCCGGGGGCGGCTCGGGGGGCCGGGCGGGCCGGGAGGTGGCGGCGCAGCAACAGGAGGCCACTCACCACCACATGCGCCCCGGGCAGGGCGAGGGGCTTGGGGCTGATGAGCGGAGACACCATGTACAGCAGCAGCACGAACGCCACGAAGAAGGCGGCCGCCAGCAGCAGCATCGCTCGGCCGGGCCGGGGCGCGGGGCCTGGCGGGCGGGCTGGCGATCACGCGCCGTGCGCGGCGGAGCGCGACTGCTCGGGTTCGCCCGGCGGCCCGGCTGGCGGACCCGCGCGCGGGCGGAGGCCGGAGGGGAAGAGGCGGGGCGGCGCGCCCAGGAGGCGGGGCGGCGCCGCGCCGCTGCCGGTTGCCGGTTCCCGCTCCGGAGACCGAGGCGCCCCGCGCGCCCCCGGCGGCCCCCGGGCCGCTCCCGCCTGAGCCCGGCTGCTGCCTAGGCCGCGCCGAGCGGGTTCCAGGCCCCCGAAGCGCCGGCGGGGCCTCGGAAACCCCGGCTGGGCCCGCGGCCCTGCGTGCGCGGTGGAAGGGCCGCGATTCGGCGCGGAAATCCCGGGCTCCATTTCCTCTTCTCGGCGCGCTTAGAAAATGGTTGCGGCCCACTCCCTCTTCTCGGAGGACCGGGAAAGCCTGAACGTGCAGTTGAGCCAGTCGCGCCGAGTTCCGTTTCGTTGAACTCGAGTTCAGCATCTTTTACAAGGTGGGGTTCGAAGAAAAAGAAAACCAGCCAAGAGCTTTCTGAGATTTAATTCACCTGCCCGCCAGTTCACAATGTCAAGTGCAATAAATGAGGTTTAGCGGAGTCAGGATTGTGCCACCATCCCCACAGTCAATTTTAGAAAATTTCCTGAACCCTCCCTCCTCCCCGCCAAAAGCCCTGTTCCATTAGCAACCACTCCCCAGTTTCTTCTCAGCCTCCACCCAGCCCTACGCAATTATTCATCTTTCAGTCTCAATAGATTGGGGTATTCTGGATTTTTCATAGAAATGAAACTGTGCAACGTACTGCCTTGTGTTTCTGGCTGCTTTCACTCAGCAAGTGCATGTTGTCGGATGTATCAGTGCTTCGTTCTTTTTATCCCCAAATCATAACCCATTAAATGGATATGCCACATTTCATTTATCCATTCAGCGGCTGAATATTTATGCTCTTGCCATTTCTTGGCTATTGTTGTTAACAGGAGAGGTCCAGAAGAGACTGAGCCTCACTCCAGGTTGTTGCACCCACCTGTGAAATGAGCACACAAAGAAACTACAGACAAAAGATTAAGCTGGGAATTTATTCAAGCGAGCAAGAGACACAGTGCACTCTCTAAGGTGACAAGGAGCGGCTGGGTTAGAGAGCACACAGGCAATCACCCACGTTTTTGTGAAAAGGATCCCTTTGTTGTCCCTCCCTGTTCCAGGCCCACGGCTGTTCCAGGTCATGGAGGGAGAGGGCAGGGGTTTCTAGGCAAGAGTTGGTGATATCTGGGGACAGGTGTTCTCCTTTGCGCATGCTCCTTACCCATAAGTCACTCTGCTATAATAAGCTTAATGTATGAGCCATATACACTTTTATGTTAAGCAGATTATAATGAGGCAAAGGTTACTCCAAGTAGTTAATACACCTTAGCAACCGATGGGTTTAAAGGGCTTCCCTGGACTGCCATTTTGGTTCCACTTCTTGGTTGCAAGAATGTATGTATGTATTGTTTTCTCATTGGTCAGAATTGTATCTGACCATCTCAGGATCTGATCCGCAGAGGTGCCCTCCTCTTTTCTCTGTTCCAGCCCCTCCCTAGGCTGACCTGCCTAACATTAGGAATAATGCTGCTGTGAATATTCATGTACAAGTGTTTGTGTGGATGAATGTTTTCATTTTCTTTGGGTCTAACCTCAGAGCAGATTTGTAGGCCTTAGAGTAACTGTGTTTAACCATAACTCTTCCAAAGCAGTAACACCATTTACACTCCCACCAACAGAGTAGGAGGACTCCAGTTGCTCCACACCTTTCCCAGCACTTGTCAGTGTCAGACAGCCATCTAGTGGATATGAAACAACCCACTAGATGTGTTTTCATTGTGACTCATTTGCACAAGTCATTAATTTTAATTTGCTCGCTTGTCTTTCATTTTTGTTCTTGTTTTTAGAAATACTAAGGCGCTCAGGAGCCAGGGAAATGATCCCAGCGTCTCTTCTTTCTTACCTTATTGTCCAGAGGTAGCCGAACTGCAAGATTTGAGGGCACAGGTCCCAAGATTTCTGACACCAGTTGCAAGTCTGAGGGATTCCCAAAAGCCATCCATAGGCTTGATTACTAGAAAGATTCACAGAACGCACTGAGAGTTATTATACTCTTGGTTATGGTTTATGACTGGGGAAGGATGCAGATCAAAGTCAGGCAAGGGAAAAAGAGCAAAGGGCAAAGTCTGCAGGTTTCCAAATGCAAAGCCTCCCAGGGTGTCAGAACATGTGACTCTCCCATCATTGGTGTGACTAGACTATTGTCATCCAGAGAAATTCTCCAGGGAACCTCATCTGGTATACAGAGTGTTTACTGATGCTCCATTATGCTTGATTGCCCACTAGCTTAATTCAATCTCCAGAACAACTGATAACACACAACACAAAGCTCTGCTGACCTCGATGAGCTTTCTGACATGGTCAATCCCTCCCCTAAAATACAGTTTGGCCTGTCTTTATTCGAAGATACTTCTATTGGATAAGACACAGATTATTACCAGAGAGCAAAAAAAGCTAGACCATCTCTTCGAGCCAGGCCAAATTCTTTACAACACAGGCCAATATCTATCCTTTGGCCAAAGTTTTCCTACATCAAAACAAGCATATGCCTACTATTTAGAAGAGGCAGTTAGAATAAGAAACTATTAATTATTGAGAAGTATCAATATTACAATCTTAGTAATAAAATAATGCTAGTGTTACACCATATCACAGCATGGAGTTTCATTCAGTCATCAAGAAATGGTCCACCTCATCATCATATATGAACAAAATGTCTCTCAAAGCAGTGCCACTCTGTTCTGCGGGTTCCCATTTGACTCTCAATTCCCCCAAACTAGGCTGACCATAAGTCTTTGAGACAGAAATGGGGCATTGGGATGGTAAAATGGGACAGGGTTATGTGCTGGTGACTAAGGGAGGGGAGGAGGTGGAGCAATCCGAGCAGGAACAAAGTAGTCAGACCAGCAACAATTAAGTACTACACGATGCTGATCAGCAGTAGCTTAACAAGGTTTGGTCCAATGGGACTTCATACAGCCAGGGCCGGTGCAAGAAATGTTGGTACCTTAGAAAAAACCAAATTTGGTAACTCTATAAGCCCCACTCTAAATTTCCTACCTAAGACATCTGCCACTTTGACCATCCCAGTGCCAGAAATGCCAATAACCAAACCAGTGCCAGAGATAACCCCTACAGGGCCAGAGATAACCCCCAAAGTAGTTACCTGCAGCCGGACCATGCTGCAGTGCTCTGTTCCCTTCAAAGAAAGGCCCCTGAGAGGTGTGGGCGAAATCCTCTTTCCACCTGGCTCCTATTTCCTCACAGGGAGCGGGAATAGCGGTAGTGGCCGCCTTTTAATGGGGGGCACAAGGGACTGCTGCTTTGGGGCTCACTCTGGGCAACTCAACTGCCATTTTGGCCCTGTGTTAAGATGACTCTGGTTTGTTAAATATAGGACAAAATGGACATTTATATGAAAATGACGGGATGGTTGGGAAATATGAAAAAAAAAACCAATACTGTCCTATTTAAAATGGTATGTGGGGTGAACCTACCCAGAACTGGAGTGGTCTTCATCCTTTTGGGCATCTGGATTAAATGAGCTCTCATAAAACACAGTGTCACCTTTTGCTCTGAGATTCCCTCCAGGTATTCAAGCGATACTGGGTAGCGCACTTACTCACTTCTTTACCCTCGAGGAGCTACCATCTCTTCTCTCTTGTGATTTGTTTTCACCAAAACTTGTCCCCCATTGGAAGGGACATAGGTTCAGCCACTGTGTGTTCCAGAGTGTCTAGCAAAGACCTCATCCCAGTCGGTCCTCGATCAGACAGGGTGGAGTGGCACCGAGACACACTTGGTAGACTGTCTCAACCACTGGGCAGTGCAGAGCCATCGCCAGCAAAGCTTTTGCCGGGGGAGTGACAGCATAATCCACCCTTCGGCCTCTTAGGAAGCCTGGTATTAAGGTTTAGGTATAGTTACTGTTCTGTGCTTAGGGACCATCCCTAAATATAACACCCTCAGTGTGGTCCTTGGGACCGTTCCATCTGGTATAAAAATATGAGTTGAGGGGATACGGCATAAAAAGAGAAAAGTAGATTCACACCACCGTTTTCCCCCTTTGGCAAGAACCACATAGTCTCACCACATTCTTCCTGTTTCCTCCAGATGCCCCAGAATCTATCTCATGGGGAGCCTTTGTTGGTGCCCCCCACCATGCTGAGTGTGACCACGACTCTTTGCAGCACATAACATCCGTTTGCTGTGCTTTCTTTTTCTTCATTGTTGGACGTATGGACTGTAAAGTGTGCTCCTTGGTCTCAAGAAATCACAACAGGTTCAGGAGAACAATGTCGAGATTCATTGCCTCTCTGCAGTGCACTCATTTATGGACCCGAGTTGACTGTCTCAAGCGAGAATGCCAAGGTATCCACTTGCTGGTTCCAATCACCTTCTGGACCTGAAAGGAGGCTCTTCGATGAACAGTAACATGCCCTACTTTGAAATCCTGTAGTGATTTCCACGGGGCTGTGACCTCTACAGGCATCCCTTTAGTAGGTCAGTTTTCCGTTGTTCTTCTACTTAACCATACGGCCAGGTCATTAGCCACTGCCCAGGAGTTGGCTAAAAACCCCTAGAACCTAACAATATGTAATTCAGTTCATGGAGTAGATTTGTTTTCACTTTCTTCATTTAAAGTTCAGCCTGAAAAACAGGATTCTCACAGGGTACAGCCCAAGTGACCCAAATGACCCAATTCCTCAGTTGCGACATCAGATGAGGAAAAAGCAGTATCTGCTGGTAGACATGTGCCCTCCTTTCTATTCCCCTGTGACGTGTTCCTGAGAAACCAGTTCTGTTCTATCGTGGAACTCTTCTGGGAACCACCTCCTTTGTAGGGTGTTTTTCTGACATCCCCTAAGACAGACTGTATTTCAGTTCTCCAGAATCATTTCTGTCTTTCAACCAAAGATGAAGTTTCTATTAATGTCCAATAACAGACCGCTAAATGCCCCGTAGATGAGAATTCTCTGGTCCAAAGTCTCAGCGGTGTGGTCAGCGATGGGAGGCGCCCGCAGCCTTTCTCCATTTCCCCAGCCTGAGGGAGGATTCCACCACTCTTTTCAGATGACTTGAAGCATTATTTCCGCATAGCAAACAGGTACTCTCCCAAATCCAAATAGACCACCCGGATGTGAGCCTCAGCATGTCTTGCCAACCACTGTCCCATGCTACTTAAAATGTATCGCCAGAGTGGGTTTGAGCAATCTTACTGGTGCCCATTTAGCACATCAGTATTGCCTTGCTGAATATAAAAGGGTAGATTTACCTGTCTTCTATTGTAGGGAAAACGCCCTGGTCCTACACCTCTGTTCCCAGCGTGCATTCACATAAAGAAGGCCCACCCACTTCACATAATCTGCTCAAACATTCTAATTTTTCATCCAAACTTTCTTCTTCCTCTCATTCACCATCATAGTCCCACTTTCTCCAGCCTACCTGTAGTCCTTGTTAGGACTTCAGTAAATTTTAGAACCACAGTGCATCGGACTCCCAGATGAAGGAGTCCCCAAAATGTCTCTTCTCTACCCCCTCACCATCTTATCTACTTATTTACGAATGGCTTGGGGTCCTCCGTCAGCTGGAGTGGGCCAAGAGATCCCAGTTCTGACTTCTGCCTTTATCTGGATTAGGCTTTGGAATCATCAGCCCAGACCACTGGACATCAGATTTATCTTTGTCATCTTTTCCTGGCTGCTTTTTAAAATGTATCCAAACTAGAGTCAATGAAACAATGATTTTAGACATCTTTGATGTTGGGAAACCAGCAGGCCCCCCACTGGTCCATCCAGTCCCTGAGAGTGCATTAAGATCTTTGTTTTGAACGTACCCTGGTGACCTAGCGGTCTAGTGCACCTGGGAGCAGTCTCCCATACCTCCCAAGGTCCCAGGATCAAGGCCCGGGTTGGAGGGAACCACCGATGTGAGCACCGATGTGAGCTTTGTCCTCCACTCTCTTCCTGCTTACCTGCTCACCTTCATTCCTGCCTGTACTTTTCCTTTGAAAACAATTAAAAGGTCTTTTTTGAACCCACTACTATCTGCCTGATTTCTCCCATTTCTCTCTAAGTTCCATTTTTGATTACCTCACTTCTTAATAACCATGTAAAGATTGTCACTCATTCACAGATTATCCTAGAATGTAGATATGTAAAGACAAAGAAACTAGAATAACGAAGTTTTTTAAACAGAAGGAGAAAGTGAAAAGAATCAGTCTACCTACTTTCACGACTTATTATGCAGATACAGTAATTAGACTGTGTGGCTGAGGAACAGATATGTAGATCAGTGGAACCCAGAAACATCCACACATTTTTTTGACAGAGATGCAAAAGCAATTTAAAGGAGAAAAGGTAGATTTTCTTGAGAAGTGGTGCCAGGAAAATTGACCATCCATAGATAAAAACAAAAACACAACAAAACCTCAGCCTGAGCCTTATACCTTCTGCAAAAATTAATACAGTGGACAAACATTATTCTGGATTTTTCTGAGATTAAAAAAAATTCTTTATTTTATTTAGTTGTTCATCTTGGGTGTTTCCCAGGGCCCCTAGTCCAAATCTGGGTCCTTGGGATGTATATGGACTATGTCCTGTGGCCTTTTGGCTAAGCCACGAGGGCACGATTCTGTGAGATGTTTTTTTCTGTGACATTTAAATGAAATAAACAAGAAAATCCAGAGAATGAGCAAAACAGATTGTCGTCCTCGGTATAGGTAGGTCCCATTCAAACAACTGAAGTCCTAAGTAGAAACAAAAGGTTGACCCTTCCTTAAGTAAAAGATCATTATTCCTGATTTATAGCCTTTACACTGGAATATCAACTTTTTTCTTGCCGTTGAACTTGAATGGAAACACTGACCCCCCTCGGTGTCCAGCTTCCAGCCCATCCTGCCCATCTGGGGGCTGGCCAACCTCCACACTCACGGGAGCTGACTTTTTATAATAAATCTCCTTGTGTATATCTTCCATTGGTTCCACGTTTCTAGAGAACTCTGACAAATACAGAAGAAATCATGGACTGAAGTGTCATACTAAAACCTTTAGAAAAAAAAACCAAAACAAAACATTGAATTTCAAAAGAATAAAGGCTGGTCAATCACGTGAATAATATGAATTCATGTAATGAAAAAAAGGAGAAATCATGCTAGTTTCAGATTTCTCAATGGTGACATTCAATATGAGAGCACAATGATTAATCACTAAGGTCGTCAAGGAAAGAAAGTTGAGCTAAGGTTTTATATTCAGCTAATCTGCATGTCACCCTTTGACCATGGGGTAAGTCAGGGAATATTTTCCCCATGGATGCTTCCTGAAGAAAGTATTGAGGCCATTGTCTTCATCCCTTTGAGGAGCTATAACAGAATACATAGGTGGGGCAGCTTATAAATGACAGGAGTTTGTTTCCCACAGTTCAGGGGACTGGGAGACTCAGCATCAAGTCACGGGCTGTTTGGTGTCTGGTGAGAGCTTGCTTCCTGGTCCAGGGAGGGGCTTCTCACCGTCCTCACTGGCCACAGGGGCCGCAGGAGCTCTCGGGGGTGTCTTTTAGAAGAGCACCAAGCCCATTCATGAGGACTCAGCCCCACACCAAGTCACCTCTCATGACTTCACCTCCACATGACATCACCATGGACATTAGGACTTAAAGTACGAGGGACACAAACATTCACTGTTGAGCGCCTCTCTGAGAATTGCAGCTGGCAAAGGAGGACTGGGGAAAACTAGTAAAAGGACTGCCTTTGAGAATTTGAGAAATGAATCTGTTTAACAGTAAAATAAATACTAAAACAAACGTAGGAGTTAGGGTCAAGAATGTGAAACGCATCAAGACATATTTTGGGAAGGGAAGGAGAAAAACTTGGAAGGGAGAGGGCTTTTACCTCATTTGTAACGGAAGTTTAAAGGTAGTATTTGAACACAAATTGAGTAAGAGAAGTATAAAAACTGAACAGTACAGAGCAAGCATTAAAAACAACATTGTTGACTCAAGCCGGGTGAGTTGGGAAGGAAGGGGAGTGTGTAAATTGAATCATTGCTTGTGGTTAAGAACAGATACGAACAAAGTAAGCTGAGATGGGGTCATATAAGGTGTCATTATAGAAAGTAAGAAAACAATGATTCAAGTCTTCCTAATGAGAGGTATTAAGAAAAAGGAAGTGGGAGAATAAAGCTACTCTCTTATAGATGCTGTGATACCGCTTGCTGCTTCTGAGTCCTGCACAAGCAGCCCTGAATGGCGTCCACTGTCAGTATTAATTCTTTCACTCGTAGCTGAGATCAGGGCTCATCAGACTGTGCCGAATATCTTCTTTTATGTCCTTTCTGTTGCGAACCAATTTAAAACATGAAACTAAACCAAAGACATGAAAGTTTTAATGATTTACTCTTAGAGTCAATAAATACACAAATATATTTTAATAAATGTCATCTGAACAAACATAATAGAAAAAGAATGGTAACGTTTCATAGGCTGTTCAATGAAAGCATGCATAAAAATGATTAATGTAATTATTTTTTGTAGCAACTTATATTGTCCAGAGATGCTGCCTCCACATCTCCAATTCATATGCTTTTTTTATGATATGACCTTGGCACTCATTCCATTGAGTGCTGGGGACCATGTCCTCTCTCCTTGAACCTGCGTGTGCTTTGGTGACTGCCTTGACCAATGAACTATTGTAAAAGTGACAGGATGTATAAGTCTGAAAAGGTCATTTACTTTCCCTCTGGATTTCTTGAAACATTCACCCTTGGAATTGATTCAGCATCTTTTGAGTAAGCTCAACCAGTCTGTGGAGACGTTCACGTGAAGCAAACACCCAGCACCCATCTTGAGCTCCGACCAGTAGCTCCCCACCAAAAGCAACCCCCTGGACAGGGCCAGCCCATCAACCTTCCAAGCCACAGGGATGAGTGAGTCATTTTCAGAATGTTTCCTTCTTTCCCCAGTGACTCAGCATGGACAGAGATGAGCCACTCATGTTCACCCTTAAGTGAACTGTAGATTCATGAGCAAAATAAATGACTGTCATTTGAAGTCATTGAGTTTTGGAGTCCTTATGAAGCAGTCAATTACTGAAACTCTGTAAATGGGTAAATTTCTGTTACTTTGCTTTGGTAGTAAAAAAATACTGTAAGTAAAATTGTAACTTTTCATGCCTATAATCACACTTGGAATGAACAAGTAGATAGAGTTTTTATTGTGAGAACTGAGCTTGCATCTTTCTTGTTAACTAATCCATTTTAAGTTGGATTATCAGTAATTCAACTCATGAGGCTAAGGTGTAACAACTGTCTGAATGCTTTGTTCTAATATACTCCTACAACAATTATCTGAGATATGTTGTTAGGAAAGGAAAAATCACTTTCCTTAAAGCAATTTCAGCAAGTTCAGGCTGTTTATGTTTCATTTTCATCCAAATGCTGTGTTTACAAATTCATCTGCATTCTTCATGATGAGTTCCAGTAATTTATCTTGCAAAGTTATGGTTAAACATAAATTATCTTTTTGATGAAATAAATGGATTCCAGATCCCTGTTCCTTCCAATGGATCTTCTTTTGATGAAAAATAAAATTGAAGATATCTCACAAAATTCTTAATGATCATTAAGATAGATTCTATCATCATTTTTTTAGCATCATAATGTCAAGATCATCACTGATATCCCTGATAACTTTTGAGAAACCACAGTAGATGTCCTACGAATGTGTGGAAGGACATTAAGATCTACGAAGCCTCTCACTTTCGTTCTGGTCCTTTGGCTGTTACCAGACATTGAAAACCATGGTTTACTTCTCTCCTGCATCTAAGTTAATTAAGATCATTAAAACACTGTAGAAATTAGACAAATAATGTGTCCGAGTCACAACTTTCAAATCTTCTGTGTAAACTGGCTTATTATGTTGAAGCTTTCCCTTCAATAGCCATTGTGTCTCAGTGTACAGTAGCCATTTGGGAGGGACCACCTGCTACGGAATGAGTTGTGTCCCCTCCAAAAATTCATATATTGAAGCCCTCACCTCCAAAGTGACTGCATTTGGGGTAAGGAAATTATGAGGGTTAAACAAGGCCTTAGGTGGGTGTCCTCCTAAGAGGAGACATCAGGGAGCTTGCTGGCATCCCATCTGCATCTCCCCTGCCCGCCCCCATAATGTGAGGAACCCAGGAACTGAGCTCTCACCAGAAACCGAATCTGCTGGCACTTTGTGAATCTTCTGGCATTTCTGTTGTCTGGGCCACGCAACCTGTGGTATTCTGTTAGGGCTGCCCTAGACAGTCAGACATCCTCCCGCTCAGTAACTCCAGATTGAATGCGTACATGGGGGACCCACACCTTTTACGACTGCGCTCAGCACAGTTTTTCATACTATGAAATTTTTCATAGTGAGAAGCAGCCAGTGCATTGATTTACATTCTGGCGGAAGCTCCTTCATCAAAGGCGCTACCTCAGAATGTCTTCCAGACTCTGCAGCTACCCTGTTCGAGCACATTCCTGGAGAAAACTTAAGCCACACATCACAAGCAACACACACAGACACCCTTATACAGCTGAGCGTTAAGTGTGTTCATCAGCAAAAGAAATGAAGAACGTTTCCTTCTTCTTATTTTGTTAAACTTGCACGTGTAAAAAATTCACAACACTGGATTCAACTCTATGACATATCTTCTTGTAACAAATGACACAAAAGACCATAGGGGGTTTGGAGCAGAAGGACAAGAAAAGGTTGATGTCTTCTTTTAGTTGTTTATTGACTCAGTCAGTTTTTTACTAGTTTTCTAGTACAAATTTAGACACCGCAACAATCTTAGAGTCCTGATTTTCTCCTGGGGAGGCTATTAAATACCAATTCAAATCTCAGACTCGATTCATGGGTTTCCAAGCGTGGAATCCAAAAAGACAAGCTTTGAAAGCTCAAAAGAGCGCCAAAGTCATCATAGTGATATTTAATCATCCGTGATATCAGTCTAGGGACTCAAGAACTTGCAGGAACAAGGGCCATAAATCCAGCTGGAAGTTGCAAAATCCAACTGAGAAGTCCATAAAGAAAACGCTCACCACCAACACTCGCGAACCGAGGGATACTCTTTCTCCGTGTCTTCACCCACCAAGGAGAATTCCGCTGCAGGAAAGCTCCTTCCACAGCCAGCCTTTGGTCTAGTGTACCTGCATCCCAAACAAAGGCATGACAAGTGGCGGGAGTGAGCACCTTCATTCACTGTAGGGGAATCCCGTCCGGGAAGATATGACCACTTCTGCTCTCGGTCCTGACACCCTAGATGTGATCCCCGACTTCAGGAAGCCATTAAAAAGGCAAAGTGTGTTTATTGGGAATCAAATAATTGCAATTCTGGGAGTACAAGTTGATGTTAGAAATCCAAAATACGTCTCAAGGAGGGACCCAGTTCTTACAGAGAGAAGAAGGATGAGGTCCTGGAAGAGGCTAATGGTCAAGCAAAGGAGTAATTGGATCAAAAGTCTGGGGGAGGGCTCACAAAGTGGAAGCAGGTATAAATAAGTTCTCTCATTAGTCCTTTCATACAGGATATTCTCATTCTTGTGTTTCCAGAGCTTGCGTTGGCCCTCAAAATAGAGCTGGGCGAAAATGTGGTTAAAGTTCATTCACTTCCAAGATTTATTGCCAGTCTGTAGGGGAATTACCTTTCTTTTAACTATCCTTGGGGTTGAATTTAGATTTAAATATTTTCTGTTTGTTCCAGCTGAAAACTGACAAGATATTTGAAAGGATTAAAAACAAAACAAAGCCTCTATGATCAGATATTTGGAAGAAATGGAAGCTGATATTTAGATTGATGGGAATTTTTTTCTCTCTCCTAAACTAAATGTATCCAAATGGAAAGAAAAACACCCCACAGACACAAGGCTAAATCTAGAAAGATCATCTCTCTAAAGAAACAAATTGAAGGGAAGTATTTGGGTGGAGATGTCAGTTTTCTACATCACTCAGGCTATAATTCAATTCTTAAAGTAACTTACATGCAACTCACAAATCTTTGCTAAACCAGAAATTCAACAGAAATGCAAATTTTAGGGAAATAAAAAACTTGAGAGGGAGAGAGAGAGGGAGAGAAAAGGAGAGAGGGAGAGAAACAGGAGCAGAAGTCCTTTTAAATTTAAAAGCAGCTATATGAAGGCTTCCTGACCTCAAATCAAGCTCATAGGGCTGGACACCTGATTCTTGGCCCCAAATTTAAAACAAAGCTGTTAAGTTCCTTGTGTTTGTATTTTGTACATTATAGGTATGCAATTCTTTGCCTCTGATGGTATTACCAAAATTAATTTATGAAAAAGTTCTTTTCATAGACACTGATTTAAATGATTCCTAAAACTCAAGAAAATAATAGAAACTTACCCAAATGTTTTCCAAGTCAATGTGACCTAGGAAAAATTGGTAAATGAACACTAGTTTACAATTTGTGGGTTAAATTAAAAGACATATCTTTAGAGTTATCAACACTTAAGTATCATGTTCTCATTCTACTTGGGTTTATCAACTAAAACAAGCTCAGCTCATGTAATAAGGAAAATGGCTAAAAATAATGGCAGACTTTGTCTCATAAAGTTGTTTTTTTTAAGGAAAGGTGGAGGCAGGAACGAAAGCAAGTAGGCAGGTAGGAAGAGAGAGGAAAAAGAAGCATCTTTATTTTATTGTTATTTAGTTGTTCACACTAATTATTTTGCCCTGGGCCTGGGACTTGAACCCAGGGCTCTGACGCCTGCTCCTTAGAAGGCAGTTGACCTAATGGCTGCTGCTGTTCCACCAGGGGGCGCCTCATAAAGTTTGTGACTAGTTTCAAGAGAAAACAGGTCCAAAATGGAGTTGCCTGTACTAAGTGTAGGACGCCAAACCAAGACGTAACACTTACCTTAATTGTACTTTCAACCCCTCCTTGGAATTTAATCTCAATCAGTGTGGTTATAACTTCCCAGTTAGGTAAACCTCGTGAAGGATCCCGATTCCACTTAAATGCTGGGCGCAAATGGTTTCAATAACTATAAATGGCTAAGAATTACTAGGTGAGCGTTTTAACAATAGCGTTACTAGTCTCTCAAATATTTCTGTAACTAGAGCTTTAGAGTTTTTGCTTTTAAATAATGGAAATTCGCTGAATGTCAAAATGATTTCCAAGTAAGATAATGACTGATGGTAAGTTTAATGACTGGCTTACTAGAGATCAACTAAAGATGTTTGAGTCTATTTGTAAACATACATTTGGCACATTAAAAATTTATGAGGAAGTTTCTAGAAATTCTCAACTCTGTTTATAAATTTGAATGCTATTGTAAAAGGCAGTTTACAATTGCTTCTTGATTTTCATTAAACATTGAGGTTAAAATCAATTCCTATGTAATTAAAATAATAAGGGAAAAATATCTGCATGCAAAGAGAGTAAGATGTATGTTTTCAGTAAGAGAAGGTGACATGTATGGAAATACATTTCGTTGAGGAGGTTATTTATAAAATCTGAACATAAAAAAGAAGGTTATGGAAAGGGAACCTAGGGAAAGAAATTTATGTGGCATCAAATAGGGTAAGATTGAACACATTTGTTATAAGGATTTAAAAATAAGCTTTAATGTCAATAGTTGTTTATGTAAAACTATACTTTAATATTTATAACCCTCTGAAAAAATAAGCTTTCTTAGTAGAATTGTAAACCAAGTTTTTCTTGAACTTTGGTCTGCCTTTAACAATAAATTTTGAAGGGTTGTCTTCTTACCTTTTAAGTAGTCTGCTTAGAAAGTCAAAATTTTGTGTTTTATCAACATAATTTCAGTTTATCAATAGGTCTTCCATCACTTAAGTAAACCTAGTCATCTCGATATTAAAAGAACTAAACTTTGTTTTTGTATTTGCCTGGCACACCTAAACTTTTTTTCTCTCATAAAAAGAGAGATATTAGATAAACTGGGTTAATTTGATGTCGGTTAATTTGATGTCTTGAATTTCTTGGGGAGTGCTGTCAAAATGATGATGGTAAACCTTGCTTTGTATTTGGATAGCGTAAACTTTGCTTTGTTTGGAGCTGTTCCAGAGTTCTATGAAAGTCCCACATTTAGACCTCCTGCCGCAATCATTTTGATAGCATTGCTGAAGTGGAATGGCTTTATTTCCTTTGAGTTAGAAATTGCTGTTTAATTAACATTCATGAGTCCAAAAACAGGAGCATAACAAAGGTGATCATAATGGTGGTGTTGTATTGAAGCTGGAAATGGCCTTTAGATCTGAGGAAACAAATATTTGAATCCTTTTCAGAGATTTGTGTTTTTGTGTGAATAGACAAGTGTACACACATGTATAAACTCTTCTAATATTGGACATACAGATGTACATTACACATATTTAATGTCTCTGGACAAAATGAATCAAATTAAGATTTGGGAAAATGATATATTGTGATTTAAAGCTGTATATTTGAAATTATCTGCTCATGTCTAAAATTAGCAATAGATGCTAAATTAGCACATAGATGTTATTTCTCTTGGGCTATTTACTGTTTAAATTATAAAGGTCTATAGTATTTGTTGTTTTGGCATGCAATTCTTTGACGTTTTTAAGCTATAGATTTTTGCTATCAAGCTGTCAAGTATCCTATTTTAAGTTCATTTACTTAGGAGTCTTATTTTTTTTAATCACTTTTGGAGGTGTTTTGACACTTATAAATTATTTACATGTCTTTACATATTTGTGTGTGTGTGTATATATGTATTCAGAACTGTGAATGAGCAGTGTGTGTTTAACAATAACTATTGACACCAAAGTTTCTGCTTTGAGACTTGAATAACTTGCATAGCAGCAAAGGGTATTCTATGTGAGACACAAACAGGAAAGTGAACTACTGGAGAATACCAGAATTATCCAAAAGCGCCTACGGAATGTCAAAACTCTGTAAGACTACAAATTCTAATTAGTGATTTGAAGCACAGTTTCGACTTTGTCTTTAAAAACTGTAGATCTCATTTTTTTTTTTTTTTTAAGAGGAAGGAATAAGCAAGAATGAAGGCAGTAGGCAAGTAAGGAGAGGAGGAAGCAGCATTTTGAAGTTGAGATGTTCATTTCGACTGTTCCCCCTGGCCCCGGGTTGAAGACTCTGGTCCTTGGGCTTTATGTCGCCGATGCTGGCTGCAAACTTGGTGACTGAGTCGCCAAGGCACGCCAGATCTCCTAGTTTTTAGTCATAATTTTTGCAGCCTAATTCTTTAGGGCAGCAATGCCCCTTGGGTTCCAGCCAGGAGACTAGTCAGTAACCTGGTAAAATATTATCTTTGTGAACAAGGGTAAAACATTCACCTTTTCTCCCTAGCTAGTCCCTCCAGAATTTGGAGATTTCAGAATTCTTATTTTCATGGCAATACAAACTGTTCTCTATGTACTACAGGTAAAATCTGATGACAAAACAGACATTAAAAGAATCCATATAATTTTTATTCTTGCAATATAATTTTATTCTTGCAGTACTTATGTAAATAACAGGGCACGTTTACTAGAAATAGTCATTTTGCTAGCAAATTAATCTTGTGATTATCTTGAATAGAAAATGAGGCAGTTTAGAGAAGGAAAGTTACGTTTGCACCTTTGTAGATATAAAATACTAGCATTGTGAATTGTCACTGAGGTTTTTATTTTCTACCTGTAAACTGGACGGACATTTGAACTCATCTAGCTTCCTTTAGGACAGCTTCTTGGCTGCACCTCTTGCATGGCATGATCAGTGAGAAATGCGGCACTCGGTCACACCCTTAATTCCAACGTCACAAGTGTGAAATTGATCGCAAGCAGTCAAATGTTTCCATCTGGTGGTGACAAACTCCTCAAAGCCACCGGGGTTGAAAGAACATATTTTTTCCTTTGGCAGAAACGATATGGGATGAAACAGGACCAGAAATGTATCTAAAACCTTAAGGGGTTATTACTGAATCTGTGGTGAATACAATAACCACAAGTCTCTGGCTTTCTTTGCCTAAGTTGTACTGGGCAATAGACGTGCTCTGGGCTCTGTCCTGAGTAAGACAGGCTTTGTCATAAAAATACCTCCAGCTGTTCTTGGATGAACACCTCTGGCGGAGTAGGACAGAATTCGGCCAAATTGGGGTCCAAGCCGAAAAGTGAAATGCAGCCCACTACAAGGTCTGGCCCTTGGGTGCTGCCTCCTGGTTTGGGTCTGTTCCCCAGTTTGGACTTAGCATTTTGTTATCATAGGAATTTCTGATGTTGTGAAACTGTCTTTTTGCATAACTCCAAGTATAAGGCCATTGTTTAGAACTTTCACATGATCACTAAGATGTTTTCAACTTGGTCCTCAGACCTGTAACAGAAGGAATGTAGGAGAATTAATATTTTGTCTTTTAGAGGACACGTATGTATGCATGTACTTTTATTAAGATTCTAGACAACCCACCTTGGAGATTACCAGCTGTCGCCAGCAGACAACCACTCTGAGCTGGCAGGGTGCCCACATCATATGTGTTGTGAGACACTAACGGCCCCTTCTGATGTGGCTGTTACCGTTTTTCCATTTTTAGTTTCAGTGTTTTCACTTAGTAATGGAGAGCTCTTCTGCATGTTGATAATTTTTCACATAATCACTTTTTCTTGAGTGTGGAATTTTAAAAGGCTTCTATAAAATTGTCAGTAGATTCTTTTAAAAGAACTATTTATGGCCGAAGACATCATAGGCTACAATTAAATACTTGAAAACCTTTTAACATTGTAACCTATGATGTTAGGTCAAAAACAATTCCTTTAAGAATTCACAACAGGAAGGGATCCTTGCCTGCAGCCACATACAGGCCAGGGATCAGGTTAGAGATGTGGGGGCAGGTGGTTCCTTCCCTTCTCTTTGGCAAAAAAGAAAAAGAATCCACTGACAATTTTACAGAAGTCTTTGGAGAAGTTCGATGTATGTCTTATTGTTCTAGACACAACTCTTCCCAGTCAAGGAATTCCCGTATTCAAATGCCTAGGCCTTACAGCCAGGGCCTTGCACGTTGATTATTCATGGGTGTGTGAAACTGGCTCCTGGCTCCAAGTTTCAGTTTCATAAGACTTTGTCATCCCTATTTATTTAGTCACATTTGCTTTGTGCATATATGGGGGAGGGGGAGTGAACGGTTTCAAAGTCACCTGTGGACATCATGGGACTGACTCCATTTCACATCCCTGTATTTGCGTACATTAAAATGAGGGCCCCGCTCTCAGCAATGTAAGCACGATGCCATGTATCACACCCCAGGCGATAAGTCCACGCATTAGCTGATACCTAGGTTCGTGGGGTTTTGAGAGGGAGAGGAGGCAGCATGTACTTGCTTTTCGGTGTTCACACGAGCCTGGGTCCTGGGCTTCACATGGCCTACGGCCCCGCTGCCGGCTTAGTGCCTGAGCTTCCAGCTGCGCCTACGGTAGTATTTCTCCAGGGAACTCCGGTAGCTTTTTATAGCTTTTTCTTCAGGCTAGGATACTATCAGCCCTCACATATTGCATTATTAGGTTATGTGTCTTTAGTTTCTTTTCATCTGGACGAGTCCCCAAACTTAAACAAATTTGACATTGACTCTTTGGAGACCAGCCTAGTTGTCTCAGAGACGCACTACATTCGCTCTTGACTGGTTCCTCCTGACGTTATGCTCTTTCCCCTGGATTTGCTGTAACCCAGTAGCTAGGTCCATCTTGGTGAGACTGAGATCACACGTTTTGGTAGCAGACACTTCATTAGTGTCTGTGCTGCATCCCTCCAGGAGGCGCACTGCCAGCCTGCCCACTCTTAAGTGACACTCAATTCCACTCTCTGGGTGCTGTCACCCTTCTCTCGCCCGTGTGAACGTCTTGTTGCCCTCCCACAGGTAATCTGGAAGAGACGCTTAAAAATGCTTGTAGACGGTCACCGACAATCCCTCCCACACATCTGCAGGTGCTGCTTCTCCCAAGGCGAGGTCAAATCTGTTTTCATCCCTTGATCTGGACTGACCTGGTAACTTGGTTCCACCAACAGAATGTGGAAGTGGCACTTCCTTGGTTCAAGCCTGCACTTTTGAGGACTGGATGCTTCTTTTGTTGTCCCATAGTGATTAAGTCATCAAGCAGGAATCCGGCTGGACAACTGATGAGACCCCAGGAAAGAGACCCTGCCAGCCCAGCTGGAGACACCAGACAAGTCTGTGAAGCCATTGTTCATGGCTCTTCACCCAGCTACCACCACGTGGGGCACGAGCAAGCCCTCTCCTTGGCCTAAATTGTAGAATCACGAGTATTAAATGTTTTACATCGCCATGATTTTCAGTGGTTTCTTACACAGCAAATACCATGTAAATATGCAGCTTCCACTTTCAATTTGAGATTCTGTTGATCATCCTTGGAATTACTTCAGTGGGATTGTTGAACTCGTTTTGTGATTCTCTCCGCATCAGCTGACATTCGTGTGTGTGTGTGTGTGAGAGAGAGAGAGACTGATTTCCTGTTTCTCTCATCCACTAGGTATAAACTATTGTTCCTTCTAAAAGTTAAGGGTAAATGCTTAAAAACTGCTAGTTTTAAGAGGAAAAAGTTGATGTCTATTCGGATGCTTTTCCTCCAGGTATACATGGCTCATTGTATTCAAACTTAAAAGACAGATTCACACTCAATAAACGGTCACTAGGTGCCCATTAGGCACCAGACACTGTCCAAGGGACTGGAGAGACAGCAGAGAATAAAGCAGACAAGAAAAAAACCCAGCCCTCCTGAAACGTACGTTATTAGGAGAAATTACAAGGAAGAAAAACAGTACATTATACAAAATGTTAGATGATGGTAAGTGCTACAGAAACATGAAGTAAGGAACGTTTCACTGAAAAAGTGACATCTGAACATACAACTAAAGAAGATAAAAGGGGTAAAGAAAGCGAAAAAAAAAAATCAACTCAAATTTCACAACCCAAAATAACACAAGGTGAAAATCATTCTAGATCTTTCTATATATATATGAATGAATTTCTGGGTGATTAAGGATGACCGACAGAAAATACAGCTAGAAGAAACTATTATAAAAAGAGAATCAAAGTACACATTTTTAAAAAACTGAACATTTATTTTTGTTTCTGGATATACATCTGTAAATATAAATTACATCTACAGTTACAGTATTTGTAGCAACCACCCAGCTCCGGATTTCGGGATACATTAACTCTAGAAATTAACTTTGGGCACACCCTGGTGTAGTAGTGGTTGGGTTAATCGCCTCTGAAGGAGCACAAGTCACATACCTCTGGGCACAAGTTCCAGGTAGGGGGTGGGGAACAACCAGCGTGAACAGCTGAAGTGCTTCTTCCTCCTCTCTCACCCTACCTGCCTGCACCTTTCCTTTAAAAATATTTAAATTGGTAAAAACTGACATCATCAGTGAGCCCTGGTGCCTCAGTGGTTAAAGCTGCTGCCTCTGGCGACACAGTTCACATGTATCTAAATGACCAGTGTTTGTGCTACAGGGTCTGGGAGGACCGGGGAAGAACCACTAAATAAGATAAACGCCACTTCCTCCTCCCTCTTCCTGCCTGCAGACTACCTGCCGACTAGCCTGAATTCCTGCCTGCAGCTTTCCTTTAAAAAAAAAAAAAAAAATCACCTTACTGGGTCTTTTTTCAGTTTGTTCTGAAAATGTTTCATACTTTTCTATAGACCTTTCAGATTTATTTCAGGGTACTTGATACTTTCTGCTATTATAACTGATAGTTTTAATAATTACAATTTCTAATTGTTGCTAGGCTATAGAAAAACAAAATTTATAATTAACCTTGCATCCTGTAACCCTGCTAAATTCAGATTCCAATTTTATATTAATTTGAGTTTTCTACATATACAATCATGTCAAAGAAAGACTTAAGGTGACAAGTCTTTTTTCTTAACTCTTCTTGAACTGGCTACTCTCCTGTACAAAGCTGAAAAGCAGTGACGGTAACTTGCTTTTCTTTGTGTCATTTTCAAATAATCCAGTTCACCATGATGTTCACTAAGAGTCTTGCTTTGCTTTTTGTGGGGGGAAGGTAGACTATAAAATTAAGAAGCTTCCTTCTATTCCCAGTTACTGCGTTTTTAAAAAATCCTAAATGGGTACCCGATTTTATAAAATGCTTTTTAAAGAGATCTTTGTAGAAAGATTTCTCCTTTATTTCTGTAAATGTAACTACTACTTTTCAATTTTAAGACACGGGGAGTCCTTGCTTGGCATGCCGCATTAGCCCAAGCTCTTGCTGACTGACGTGTGTAATACTCCAGATCGGGCAGGCGACAAGCGACAACACACGGCCACTGAGCTTGCCAGCAGGAGGGGTGCACAGCTGGTTCTTGTGAGCCATTATGAGCTGGCTCACTTCTGACTTTTGTCCCGATAATCACAAATGAAATTTATCACAAGCTGAAGAGCAAGAACAAAGTCACATCAAATTATTTCACAAAGTCTCACAGGTAGATCATCACGGAGTTGATAAAACCCAGGATATTAACTTTTTGTTAAGTCTTTTACCAAGTACCTAGTAAACACTGTCTCACACTATGCTAACTGCAAGGGAAAATATACTTTTCTGCAGAAGTTATAATAGCATGTGCTTGAAACTTCAAGAAAAATCTTAAGATAGTAACAGGAACACAGGTTAAAGAAACGACAGGATGGGGCAGCTCAGGAACTGTTCTTGAGAGCGCTGGTCAGGAGCTTGGTCTTAAAGGAAATACTGAGATTCAGACTAGCAAAGAATAAAGACGGAATGATTAAAAGAGTGATACAAAAGGAGGCCTGGAGGCAGGAAAGAACTGGCATCACAAAGGTGAGATCAGATCGGTGTCTAGGCTGAGCGCACCATGCTGCTTCATTAGCGACAATCGGTAGTGCGACTATTTCTTCAAGTGGCAAGTAGCCAGATGGTACCTCATGTTCATCAAATCTAGTTGTGGTTTTCCTCCTGGAGATGACAGTGAGCTCAGAAGCTGAAATTTCACTGGGTGTGCCCTGGTGGCCTGCAACACCCCAGGAGCAGTCCCACATACACCCCCGAGGCCCTGGAATCAAGACCTG